>JABSTQ010006249.1:0-29234 GCA_013358835.2 Ixodes persulcatus | reverse complement strand
TTGACCTCTGACCCATGACCCCACCTGACCCGGCGGCAACTCTACACACACTTGACTGACGAGACCCCCTTAAATTTATATATTTTTTCGTTATGCACCCCCTTACAGGTTTGAGCCAGAGTTTTTATAAATGCTCGTACCTGTATTCGGCGTCGACTATTTCGTGCTACATTGTCGAGGCTAGCGTAGCCTCCACGGTGCAGCAGCATTGCTGCGAGAGCATGTGGCTTTGTCTCGTGTCTCATTTGCATGCGCTCTTGCAACAATGCGGAGCGCAAGTTTATCTGCTTCTTTTGCAGGGGTGGTGGTGACCGTCAGAACGCCGAGCTCCAATGTGCAATGATTGGAAGGATAGTGGGCAGACCTCAAGGCAGCTTGCTTTGAGGTCTATCCACTATCCTTCCAATCGGAGCTCGGTGTTCTGACGTCACCATAACCCCTGCAAAGGAGGCAGACGAACTTGCGCTCTGCATACTCCATCTTACTAGTTGTGCGCATCATTACCAAAGGTACGGGGATAACCCAAGCAGTTGAAGAGGAGAGTAAGGAGGAACTCTTTTGTTTGCCCCTTTCAGAGTCTGTCGCTGAAACTTGGCACAAAAGTGGCATTCCTTCTCCTTCCGCCGGTGGCTTTCACGGCACTGTGTACAACTAGTTGGATGGAGTGTAGCTTTGAAAGCGTCACACCACTGCGGAAGCTACGCTAGCCTCGACGACGTACCACATTTAGCCGACGCAGAGTATAGGTCTGCTCTGGGTCTGCCTTAAATTTGCGCATTGTCAAGTGTACATACGCGTGTGTGTAGCTGGGGTTCAACCAAGCACCCATCCCATGGTGGCTTCAGATTTGATGCTCGGTACTTCGTGTAGACCCAGTTTGCGAGCTGGTTGCAGCGATCAGATCTCTAATAAATGTTTTTTTGTACAGAATGAGTCCCTTCGAATTATTATTTAAAGTTGCCGCGGAGTTCTGCCCCAAGCGCAGTCTTTGGACGTTCCGTGAAATTTTGTTGGCACGACAGTGAGGGAGCGACATTGATCCAATGCGAGGTGGGGGTCGTTTTCGGTGAGTCGAGGCACTGTACTCTGTTGGAGCAAACATGTCAGCTTTTGGTTTTTCTCTCGCTATTGAAGAACTGTTGTGAGAACTACCATAGTGGTGGGAAGTGCTCAGTTAAGGTACTGACCTACAGGGTAAGTTTTGATTCCCGGCGGTACCCTCCCGAAGTAAAACGTAAAAAAGCGCCGAATCGTGTTTGTGCCAACGGTGTTGTGCATGTACACCCTGATTTAGTGTTTTGCCACGTTCTCCTGAGGCTAGGCGAATGCTGCCAGGAACGACTGTTCGGTTTGTGTTTCTGAGACTGGATAACCGAGCTCGATGGTACAGGTTCATCTTGAAACGGTACGAACATTACACGGACTGAGGAAAAAAGTGCACGTTGCAAGCGCAGACTGAGTGGTGTGCAAGTGTTGTGCACCTTGAACATACTGTCTTTTATTTTGTAAGGCGGTACTTCTAGCGCTGTGACCACTACACTACACTGCTTTATTTGTAACACTGCTTGCAGGCATCAGTTTTTGTGTGCGAAAGTTCCAGTAGTAAAAAAATGTAAAGCCTCGGGGACACTACCTGGGAATGTCGCCTTTTGAACTGCTCACTCAGTCGGCGTGATATTTGCAACATAGAAGGAGGGCATGCAAAGTTTTAGCCCTGTGAACCAATTTTGTGAGGTACTATACCCCAGAACGAAGTAAAGCATAGCTTTGCATGGAATCTGCTCACTGACCACATATTTTTCTGGTGGAGTGCATATACTGGAATACCTGTTGCAAGTTACTATGGAAAGAAATAAAAAAAATGTGCAATTTTCAAATAAAAATTGTGATTTTTTTCCCACATTTACCAAGTTTTTCTTAATTACAATTTTTAATTATAAAGGAACATGAAAATGCTAAATATAAGTTCATAGTAAGCAGCTCCATAAAATTTCGCCATGTAGGCATTAAGGTGGTATTCATACAAAAAAGTGGATTGGAGAAAAAAGCATTTAAAGTGATCAAACCTCTACCTTTTCTTTAGCATTGGTGGACTGAAAATAATTTGTGAAAAAATAACTATGCACTGTAAACAAATGAAACTTTCTGGGAGCACTCTAGATGTTGGCGGATGTAAATGGGGCATTTTTAGAAATCAACTTTTTAGGCAGAACTTTTTTTTTTTTTTTTCTGGAAGCAGGTTGAAGAGAAGGCCATTATTTTATATTGCAGTCTCGTATTTTCTAATTATTTCAAATAAGGTACTAAAATTTGTCTTGAGTCATCCCGTGGTGTTGCTTTATCCTCGCCTCCGTCACTGTGCTACTTTATGTCGTTTATTGCCCTTGCGATATGAATTTAAAATTGTCTGCACCCTGCTTGGGCCTGCAATATATTGTAAATAAATAAAAAAAATCATGGTCATAATGCACTTTCAGATATTACACATACTATAAATATTAAGTGTCATCCTTGGAAATATAACCTGGTGAATTTCGAAACGCGAATTTGAACCTGGACTGACAAATGAAATTCGAGTCGACCACAAACACGCCATCGATTGCACCGTCGAACTCGAACAAACAAAAGCCGCAAGTTATCTCTGAACTGCACCCATACATTCCGCAATACCACACAGTCCCGTTCCGTAATTTTGAGGTACTCATTCCAGCGCATAGGACGTGAGCTCCGGGCTTCGGTTACGGCGACTTTGGGAACTTTCAACAATTCGCGCTATGTTTAAAGTGACTTTAATAATGTTTTCGTAACTTTTTTTTAAGACGGTCCAGACTCGGAAATTTGCACTGGCAACAACTGAAACTTGCGCTCATAGAGCTATGGCGGAATCGCTCAGGCATTCTCGAACCTGAGTACTCGTAAACGCCCGACGCCGATTGAACGAGAACTGAAACAAACACAATTGGCCGTCATAGGAACTCACTACCCTCGCCTCGCAGTACGGAAAGTGACGAAACGACAAATCCCTGTAACGCGCGGCGGCCACTGCTCGAACTATTCAGAAAACTATTTTGAATTTTTGATTGCTAGCGGCCTCTAGCGAGAGTTTACTGAAGTGACGGGCTTTGCTCTCCTGCCATTTCTGAGGGCGCAACTGCACAACATGCAAAAGACAGGTAAGGAATTTTGTTTCCCGTGGGTTTTGGCATTCAAGTGACTATGAGATGCCCAGGAAAGGTTTTACAATGGCTCGTTCATTCGAACTCTTACGAAGCAAATTTGGCGGAATGACGACTGGTTTAGGATCAATTAGGCTTAGGTTTCTTGCGCGACCACAACGGTGAAAGACGACGATTGTTGGAGTACACACGACTAGCGTATCGCTGTATCCTTCTCAGTCGAATCCTTCCTGCACGGCGAGAAAGTTAGTAGCGGCGAAAACCGTCACTCTTGCGTGAGCAGGGCATTTTTTAAAAAATGCAGGTATTCAAAAACGCCGATTTAACGGATCCACAATTGCACCATCAGGCGACAACTCGCTGAGCTGACTCACTTCGGCGATCTCCTTTATTATGCACGCGCAATTAGCAGCGTACAGCTGTGAACACGCAAGCCGCAGGAGTGAAACTTGCGCGCATTTAACTCGGAATGCGTCGCCTCTTCTCACGCAGGCGTTGTTGCCTTGTAGCACTAGGTTTTCCCCACATCGTTTTTTCGGTAAAGCAAGTCGGCAGGCGAGCTGGTCGTTTTTTCCTCGGATCATCTCGGCGATTGTTTGTTTGTCCCGTTTGCTTGCGGCGGGGGGCTGTTCTAATGCCCTCGGGACGTGTTGGGAAACACTCTAGGGAAAGAGGCGTCCGCCCACACTCGAGGCTGCCGGGCATGTATTGAGAAGCGTTGCTTCAAGACAGGATGCTGTGTGTGTGTGCGCGCGCTCGCGTCATACCGGACGCGCGGGCGATAGGAGAAACGGGCGAACAAGATACAAGCAGAGGTTGTTCACTGCTCGTGTTTGCCGCCGGCCACTGGGTTGAGGTAGCTCTCGGGCGCTCGGTTGGGTGTGCAAGCCTCCTTTGCAGCATTTCTTGCAACCGCCGGGGGTGGCGGCGTTGCCACGGCAACCAGAGCCCTCGTCAGTCCACCGGAGTGGTGCCTCGTCGTCTGCTACATTTGCTTTGGCGGGCCGATGAAAGCTTGTTGTTGGCGCGGCATCCGGCTTCGTTCGTCCGGATACGAGCATAATTTGAGAACGCCTGGGACAATACGAGCTGATTGGTAACGGGGCCGATTAGAGTCACTGGCCGATTGGAACGAGCCTGTGCACTAAGTGCCTAAAAGAAAAAAAAAAAAAAGATTGGTGCTTTGTTTATTTTTTTTTTATTGCAAAAAATAACTTATGCATTGCCAAACGCGTAGTCTCAGCCCAAATATAGCACCAGCAATCCAGACCAAATGATGCCTTTTTTTTTTTTAATTTTCAACAAGAAAATGAGGCCCGTTCCTGGTAACTGACGTAATTAATTTCCATGCATCCGTGGGCTTTGTCGACCAACATTTTCTCATTAACCTCATTTACATGAATGCGACTTCAGCGCATCGACTCCAATCGTCCTTCGAATGATGCCAATGCGTCAACGCTTACATGGATGTGCACAAAGTCCTATGCGAGGGTGGCGCCACGCCGTGTCAAATCTCAAAGATAAAGCTGCGTTTCGGATACTAGCCGCATCACATGACCACATTTTTCGGTGCTTCGCACGGAAAGGTCCTTTCAACAAGCGTAAAGATAGTGCCCGCAGTCTTCGATGCTGTGCAAGAAATTAATGCGACGCAATAAATATCAAAACCCCAGCGCTCTGGGTTCTGGGATAGGGCTGCCGGGTCACTCTGGGACAGAGGCGACGTGCGTGCGCACGCCCTGGCAAGCGAGATCGTTTTCAACAGCTTTGAGGACACCACAGCACTTTGCCTTGCCAACCACGATCGTGGTTGAAAGGCTCCGGCACAGAGAGGAACGACACCGAGGTAGGAGGTGGCGTTCGAGCTTGCGCCAAGGCCTCTAGGGACTACCTCGGACGTGCAAGTTGTAATTCTCAAGGCTTGGACGGTGCCGCCCTCACCGAGCAGCTCGGCTATATTCCTCTCACTTATGATGGCAATAAAAGCTTGCGTTTTTTCTCTGGAGAAAACTCTGGGTGATCACACGGGAGTCCTCTCTGCCGCCGCCGCTGGGGTTGTCCGCCGCCATGTTCACTCGCTCCCGCAGCGAGCGCCTTCCCATAATCCTCCCCCTTCCAAAATGCGATGCGATCTCCGCTTTCATGGGCTGAATGAATGTGCATTCGCCGTGTCGATCCACCTTCATCTAGCGACTTGAATATGGTGTGCTTTCCTAGCGTATTACGCCGTTTACATGACCGCATTGAATGCGACAACTGGATTCAATGCGGCTAAGTTGTATTCGTGTAAATGCGGGTATTGAAAATTTCTGAAACTCGCTTGTAACTTTTGAAGCAGATAACGGCGAGCTCTGAAACATTGATGTCTGGTCCGAACTGCTAGAGCTACATTTCGGCAGAGACTACGCGTTAGGCAATGCATAGTTAATTTTTTTGTGTTGAAAGAAACACTAAGGCCCTCTTCAGACGAAGCAACTTTCTCAGCAATTTTGGTGTTGCTCGCGGGTTGTTCCCTAGCTTTCCCTAGATCGACACGAATTGCTGAGATCGGGTCCGGCTCGAAACAAGCGAGCAACTCGGAGCAATTCGAAGACGTTTGAAGCGGCTGCAGCCAATCAGGGACGCAATATTTTCACGTGATACCTTCTACCGGTGATGATGATGGATGATGACAACTAAAGACTTGGTTCTGGTTTGAAATTGATCGTTTTTGGAAATAAAACGTTTCAGAAAGATGAGTTAGTATTTTCAACGAGATTTAAATGCGTAAAAAGACGTTTATAGCGCGTAATTGTGGGTCTAAATAGTGCAAGAAAAATAAAATTTCATGATGATGATAGCAAATTGCAGCAATAGGTTGCTGCGTGTGAAAGCGGGCGGCCCGTGTTGCTGGTGTTGCGACGTCAAGTTGCTGGGCAAAATTGCCCCGTCTGAAGCGGGCCTAAACGTTTTTGCGGACATCCTGTATTTATTGGCCTCCATTGCTGCATGTGCTGCTGCTTTGCTCGTGCTGACAGCAAGCTACCAGGACATTCTTTTTTCGGTGTCAAAGCTGTTGCTTGTGGCAGACGATAAGTTGCTTTACCCACAGCATGCACCAGTTACCTTATCTTAATACATCCACTTTTGCCCAAAGGGCTAAAACTCTTGTCAAAGGTGTATTTTAGTGGTGGATTTTATTTTGTGAAATTTCTAGGTGCAGCTCCGTTCCTGCGAAAAATTAAACATCCTTGACATTTTCAACAACAGACTTGGGCACAGCAACAAGGTCGACCGAGACTCGTGCTTGTGGCGCCAAACTATTTTGTCATCTCAGGAAGCTGCTGGAACGTAACATTGTTTGCCTCCAGTCATATCCTGGATGGCTGGAGTCAGCCTCTATGACCGGAGTCGTAACCTTGATGAGGTTTAAAGCCTGCGACATCCACCGGAATGAGTCTCTGAAACTGGTAGAGAGAAAGAAAAGCAAATAGTATGCATAAAACTAGCATATTTGTTTCTTTTCTGGCCACTCATTTTTTATAATTGGCCTAACTCACCAACAGACATTGCTAAACTGTTAAAACCCAAACATCATGTCAAACTAATAATTTTTCTCAGTTATATAATTTTTCAATTCCTGGTCCTCCCCTTCAGCGATGTGGTTGCTGCGTCGAAGAGCCCTTGTACATTTTGTTAAAATGGGAGGAACTTGCGACAACATTGCGCCAAAGCTTATTTTCACTTTATTAATACCGATAATATAATAAATGAAGCACCGCTGCACGGTCGGATTGTTACGGTAGGATTGTGCGAATCTCCAAGACTTTCTATCACCCAAGTTGACATCATATTCCATTTGATCTCTACCAAACATTGGCAGTACTTGGAAGTTTGGCAATATTTCTCACGCTCATCTGTTCTGGCTAGATAGCTAGCATCGTCGAGTGCACTTTTCACCGCGCAGTGGTGAATGGCAGTGAAGCGACAAGTGCGTACTGGGTGTTGCAATTATGCGTACCTCGCTTTGCCGCAGCGCACCCGTGTGCTGAGGGAAAAGCACTCCTCCAGAGCGGGACGTTACACACGGTGTCTCAATAAAACTGCGGATAGTATATACATACAATAGACCGCGATATTCTGACAATATTTTTTTCACATTCAAGGTTCATCAAGGATACTCAAATATTGCGAGACAATTTTTATTTTTATGTCAACTCTAGTTTAGTTATTAACTTTATATAGGTTCCATCCTTTTCGACGGCACAGTGAATACAGTAAATTAAAACTAAATTGGCTGGAGCAGCAAATGCAAGCTTGGGAATAACCTAAATGAGCTGGGCGGATTTTTTTTTTTTTTTAAATATAATGTATGTATCATTTACATGTTAATTTTCGTTATCATGAGGGTTTGCTTATGAAATGTAATAAACCCTTTTCAAAAATCCATAATGCAATACTGATGGTCGTCATTTCTTCGGCACGAAGCGCATGATCGAATCCGAGTCCTCTCCGAACGCTGATGCGGCACCTGTTTTCAATGTCAGCTGAGACAAGTTTATGCTGAATGCTGACGCAGCCCTTGTGTCCACCAGATGCTGAGAGTATGTGATTGAGTAATGACAGACAGGCAATGGCACAGACTTTTGAAAAGGCTCTATTGATATTCATCAGTGGCGTCAGAACAGGGGACCGTTTGGCCCCCTGCCCCATCTGCCGAGAAGTTCCATCGCCTCTGATGTTCATAATCAAGTGACAAAAGCTTTGTTTTCTTTCTAAACTGCATTTTCTTTCATTACAACATGTAGAATTTAAGGAAAACATCAATTTAGATACTCAAATTGATTATATTCTGACATTATTTCAGCGAAATATACTTATTGATTTATGTTTGATTTCATACCTAAAATAACCATGTGCAAAAGTTTGTACTGCCCTTTGTCAATCAGCATCTTGTTACCGTGCCTTACACTTCTACGCTCAGTTAATCTGCTAGCTAGGGGATCAAACATGCCATGCTGTTGATGCCATCAAAAGGTTGCACAGAAGCAGTAAGGCAAAGTGGACATAAACACATAAATCTTAACTTGATATTCGAGCTGGTATGAATAAAAATTAGATGTGTGCTATGCTCCAAAAGTACTTTTTGCTGCTCCAAAAAGGATTTTTGGCTGCTCCAAAAGGTGCTCCAAAATGACTCGGACCAATCACATCACTGCACCTTTGTTAAAACTGAAGGCACCAGCTACTGCCCGTTATAAAGGGTACAGCCGTTAGCGTACATCCATTCATCTTTGGCAGGCACAGCTTCCCCACTTGGGTAATAGAGCTTGTTCTCAGCTGATTACAAGAAGTTTGGTTGTGTAAAATAAGTTCTACAGAAGCTCACTCCAGCACACGCTGAGCAGCACGACAGAAATGTGCAGCACGCTCCGTTTTCTAGACTGTCCGCTCGACCCACAATTCTGCCCGTCGGTGCGTCACACCGCCGGAAAGTGCATAGAAATTGGAACCTTGGTTTTGGCATCACCTTCATTTGCCATTTTTGCAATAGCTATTCTAAATTTATAGTTTGTAAATAGCATGTTGGAAAGAGTAGAGCCTGGGTACTCGAGAAATATAGCTAAAAAAAATTGGTGGAGTACTCCTCTGTTTAGAAGAGGCCATGCTCCGAGACATAACACGTTCCTATCGATAGTTTCCAGAAGTGGCAACAGCATGGCATCGTAGGAGCCGGCGTGTGACGTTGTCGGATGTCGCTATCCCAGCGGTTGGCCATAGAAGGCCGGGCAAAAAGAATGAGCGAATGCAAGTGTCGCTGTCGTCATGACGCTCCAACTCTTGGCTGCTCAAGATTCCATGGACCGCCAAGCCAGAGAGCGACTTGCAGTAGAACAGGCGTCTGCCGCATCCGCATTTGCTGCTGTGCCACGGTCAGGATCTCGGCAGGCAGCAGTGGGACGCTCTTACGATGTCATTGGGAGGAAATCCGGGGACTGCATTCGGGGACACGTTTCAGGCACCATGGCATTACTGGGCTTTCCGCCAACTTCAAAGCGAATTTTCTGCATGGACGTCTAGATGGCGGGTGCCTTGAGAGGGCCTCTAATCTCTGCCATTCCCCTCTCCGAGTTAGTGAGTTTGAAAATTCATCATTAACCGACAACGTGGCCACAGCTCGGATATTTGGTACAGGATGAACCGCTCTTGATGCCTTTATCGCGTGGTTGCCACCCCGACGAGCCTTTGTGAGGAAACGTGGGCTTAAGTTGCACGTATCTGTGAGTAACAATTGCCTTGGACTTCTTACGTCATGTTCCAAGGGTACAGTCTGGCTTCCCTTTTATTTCTGTGTCTTGCGTGTTCGCTCGTTGGTGCATCTGCACGCGGGTGATCTGTCCTAGAAGAGTTGGTCAGTTGTCTCAGTCGAGCGTCCGTCGACACTTCACGGAGCAGTGTGGGCAGACGAGGCTGCCAGACAAGCAATGCGAGGGCAGTATACGCAAGAACGTCGGTCTCGCATTGCTGGGCCCGGACTCACAGCCTCTTATCACATGCAGGAGGGCGCCTAGGCTCTCGGGAGCACTGTGTCAGGTCTCGCTTTCCATTTGCACGCACTGGCACCCCCGAGGCAGTGCCCCATAGGACTAACGTGGCCTTTATTGCTCCCTTCCCTCCCTCCCCGACTCCCTGGAGCTAGATTTCCCCAGCTATAGTTCCAGTCGCAGCAGACACGGTGAGTTTCTGCCAGCTTGCACAGTCCTCCTTCCCGTGGTGTCGCTTTCCATTGCACGTTGATTTCATGCCTTCGGTGACGGGTCGTGTGCATGCTGTCTGCATCCTGTGGTGTGTCCTCTGACCAAACCGGTTGACGAAGTTAAGTTGGTGTCAATGGCTTCGTCTCAACACTTGCGCGACTATGTTGAGGGCGCGTGAACCATGCACAGTCTGGGCGGCGGGACATGGGCGTGTTTGCTTACCACTCACCTTTGCGGGCTTGCAGCCAACAGGAGTTTGTTTTGGGAGTTCTGTTCAAAAGGGCCTTTTGGAGACACCATTAGGGAAATCATGCTGTTCTCTCTTGTTTGGCCACCTTGCATGGGTCGTCGGTGGACTGCAGCTTTCGCTTGTCACAGCAAAGTTGGACCATGTACTAACAGGACACATACGCCCTAGATACCCCCGTTAAAGGAATTGTGTGAAAACAAAATCTGCCCAATTTTTATTTTTATTTTGCTTTAATAGTTTTTTTTTGGGGGGGGGGGGGGGGGGCATCGTTTGTTGGAACTGTCAGTCATCTCGGGCTGCACGGCTCAAAGATAGGTAGTACATCGGGCGTGGGCTGACATCCCCAAAATATTTTTCAAGTTTTTTGCCAGGCGATTCATTATGTTGTTCAAAGACTACACAATCAATATTTTGCTGCAGCATCATATATATTTTTAATAAAGTCAAAATACGCAACTGCTCGAAACCGAAACTGGACTGGGGAGGAAGAAGAAATATAGAGGAGGAGAAAGTTACCGAAAGTCACGTGGCTGTGAAACTTTATTTAATCAATCAACGTCCTTGCAGTTTTTTAGAAGGCACGAAAAATGGGTATCATATTTTTTTGTCTATTTTTAGCGTTGAGTGTGTGCCTTCGATGACCCATGACTTTGATTATCTTTGGTGGTTGTGTCTAAACCATAGAAAACGTCACGTGACCACGGAGAAGATACCTAGTGAGCGCGACTCAAACTGGCCAGTTCTCGATCGGCAGTTTTTTGGAGGAAAGAAAACTAATTTCGAGCCGCAAATTGTGTTCTGGGTAGTTGGGCTCTCATATGTTATCTACAAATAAAAACCTTGGCCACCATAAATACGCTGTCAGTGTCCCTTTAAGCGTCGCATTAATGCTGTGAAAGAAAAGGGGACATGTGCAGAAAACCCTAGCGTGTGCTTGAGCTACTTATGTCTCACCATCGTCGCTCTTTGTTACTAAAATTACTCAGAGTCTGAGACGTGCCACCCTCTTTGAGGACTGTTGCGTCAGATTTTTGACGGATGGTGCCAAAATGGCTGAGGTTTATTACTCCCGAGTTCACCATTTGGTAAGTATTTCAGCAAAAGATGCGTCAGTATTTTGCTACTGCGAACTAAACTCGAGCGTGGAACAAGTACATTTTGTGGCTAAGGTGTTTCCCCTCCAGCCGTCGGGAGGTGGTGGGTGTCCACTCACTGTGCCTCGCCTTCTCTTGCATGCTGTCGGCATCGCCGGGACATCTGTGTTGCCTGGACACGCCTACAGTCGTGAGTGTGGTTTTTTTCTCTCTTCGTTGTCGGCTTCCTTGGCTTATTCTTTTGGCTCATTGGTATAATCCATTTCACCTTACGATGAACTGTAGTAGACAACGCTACGAGCCATCAGAAAACCTTGCGGAAAAGCGCAGCGAGCATAATCACCTCGTACGTTCAATGCTCGGGATTGGATGGGATGGCTCATAACATCCTCTATGGTCCATTGTAAGGCAATACAAAGTATAGATTAGAGCCCCCATATTGTCATAAAAAATATTTTAATCCATATTACAATCTAAAACATGCCTTTTCATGCAAGGCTAATTAAAATATTAGGTGCGGGAAAGCCATCTGCATTAACCCCTTAACTGCCAATTTTTTTTTTTGTTATTTTTCTAGTATTACACATAAAATTTGAAAAGTTTATTACGCAAAAATCAGCGGAGGCGAAAAAAATATTTGCCAGCTAAAACGAGTGCTTCCATCTATGATCAGCGCCGCAAAACTACTCGGACGAGCGTAGCTCGTCCGTGGAATTGAGGGCTACCAAAAAAATGACCGCTTCTCCACGTGGTGAATGATGTTGATTGGGGCGAAGCTCGGGTGGTGCTGATGATACTGATTTTGGTCATAGGTATTGCTGCTTGCTGTCGGCGTTGACGCTTTGCCGCCGCTTCCCGAGCTCTCAACTCCGGGTCCGCTTGGCGTTTTTGATGCTGTGCAGCAGCTTCTCGCTCCCTGGTCTCCGGAGCAGCTTGCTGTCTACGTAGACGCTGAGGCGCTGCATGCCGAGCTTTTCGGTCCTTTTCATTCATGACAGTAGGAGAATGTGTGGTTTTCTTCTTTTTATTTTTTTAAGCAGACAGATGGGATGGCATCTCAGAACCCCCTACTCTTTTTCTTCTTTTTCTTTTTTCATAATTTTTTCTCATCTTTTTTTTTTCCAATTTTTTTTTTTGCCCTACACATGCTCACGTGCTCGTGAGCACGTGATCTCACGAGCAGATGCACGGGCTCGTCCACGGCATTTTTATCCAAGGTTAAGGTTAAGTCCTTATTTAAAGCACTTTTTGTACACGTGTCCCCCATTGAAAAGCGCGTCGAAAGAGCCCATGCATGCGTCTGAACTCGCCACACTGCAGTTCCAGCGAGGCTTGCCACAAGCTGGAGACCAAAATTCTATTCTACTTTTTTAAAGTGAAGCAGATCAAAGCGAGTTGCGACTATGCACAACGCGGCCTGTTTTAAATCCTAGCATGTGCTGGCTAAGGACTGTTCAAAGAGACGTAGCAAATGCCGTGCACACACAAAAAAAGCGAGTGCGCTTCTCAAAATACTTTGCGGTCTGCACATATGTTTTCAGTGAGGACATTAAACATGCAAACAGCAAGGCTTTCCTCTTTGCCTCCTTGCTGTCATCTTTTCGGCTTGTCTTCGGGAGGTTGGGGACTGACAGCAACAGCAGAGGCCTTGACAACAGCCAGTAAAATGTGGGGTGACTGTCCGGACCCACCTGATGAGCACGCTCCAATCCTCTAAGGACGAAGCAAAGTGTAGCTTTCATCCAGGCAAAAAGAATGTTCCAAAGCAGGCTGAACCGGAGGGAAACCTACATTTTCAGTACAGCAAATGCTGTGAACGGCAGAAAATGTGTCCTGTTTGGACAGCCCTTTACTGAGTCTGTGTTTGTCCCATGGGCAAATTTAAGGGAAATGGGTGAAGGGGTAACTGCCACCCCCCCCCCCCCCCCCCCCCATAAATCTGCCCCTGGTTCGTCCATTCATCAGATGCTTCGTTGCCACAGCAAGTGTGTGGTAAAGCACTGACCCAAGCCCTTCCCACACTTCTCAACGAGGGCGGCTTGTGTCGTCCCCTCTCTCGCAGCCGCTCTCTTCCAAGCGGGAGATGTTCTTCCGCGAGGGTCCCCCGGTGCCCGGCACGGTTCCGGCAGCTGCGCCCCCGCCGGGCTCGGCACCCAGAGAGGGTGGCACCTCGCCGTATGCCAGCAACGGGCGCCACGAGGCAGAGGGCTACGTCGGCTTCGCCAGCCTGCCAAACCAGGTGTACCGGAAGGCCGTTAAGAAGGGCTTCGAGTTCACTCTCATGGTGGTCGGTAAGGCTCAAACCTTCTCGAGGACGACTCTGTTGGGAAACCCGCTTTCGAAACGAGGAACCCTCGCATCCAAAGGAGCCACACCGTGGCGAGCCAGACTCGACGACAGTGCTGCCCTATGATGGTCAGTCCAAACCCGCAAGATATCACATTTAATGTGAGCTCAAACCGGCTCACAAAAAGAAACGCATCGCGAAAAAATTTCCCCAGCCGTTTTATTTTTGGCGTTTGACTTCCGGTCGTCAAAAATCAGGAAATCGTTTAATAACGGGCAACATTCTATAAACGACGTAAAAAGCGAACGCACTACGGCCCCTCACCAAAAATCGGATTTCCGGTGTGATGCCGCTTCCTGGATTTGTATCCTCCCTCGGAAAACTTGCGGCGCTCTAGCAGCGGCGAGTCGGGGAAGAAATCGTTTTTTTCCCGCGCCGCAGCCTGCTCGCTTCGGGTCGTGGTGGCAACGGCGCTTGCTTCATAGCGTGGAGCAGGTCCAGTCGAGTCGCCCGCAAAATTTGACTCGCTGCGCTGGCGCGGACCGGGCGGGAACTTCAAACATTTGGAAATTGGAATTCTCAAGTTTCGAATTTTGAGGGTAATGTCCCGGCAATCGTTTTCAACTTTTCGGATAATAAAAAAAAATATGACTTTATGTGTCAGCCCCTTTAACAAGCTTTGAGATAATAGAGCAGGGGTGGCCAGGCTGACCCAGCCTAAGAGCTGCAAACGAAACCACTAAACTTCCAAGAGCCGCGGGGGGGGGGGGGGGGCAAATTTTTGTTAGAGCAATAAACGAAACTCTAACTACTTTCAATCTATCCGAGTCAAAAACAGCCCAACTGTACGTACGGTAGCAGTAGCACAACACTACCAAACCACAACTTGCCTTTCGATTTAAAATGTGTTGGGGGGGGGGGGGGGGGAGGGAGAAAGGGAGGGAGGGAGGGAGGGGAGGGATCCGCGATGAAGAGCCGCAGCTTGGCCACCCCTGTAATAGAGGTTGTGAGAACCGCAGAAAAAGGAAGTATTGACTGTTTCAGGTCGTATGGATTTTGATGGTACATAATCCGTTTTGAGTCGGGGGGGGGGGGGGAAATCAGCAAATATTCGTGTAGCTTCAACCGCGATGTCAGCGTAGGAATTACAGCTCGGCGCCGAAATCGGAGTCGGAGCCAGTTCTCCAACACAGGCTCCCATGGCAGTTTCCCAACCGAGTCGTCGCGGTAACCTCGGTAAGGCCGGTCTGGCGTCCCTCGTGCTGAAACGCGCGTTCCCCTGGGCCGCAGGGGAGTCCGGTTTGGGCAAGTCGACGCTGCTCAACTCTATGTTCCTGACGGACGTGTACTCGAACGAGTACCCGGGGCCCTCCCAGCGAGTCAAGAAGACGGTGCAGGTGGAGACTACGCGGGTGGTGCTGCGCGAGGGCAGCGTGCACCTCTGCCTGACGGTGGTGGACACGCCGGGCTTCGGGGACGCCGTGGACAACAGCCAGTGCTGGCAGCCCGTGGCGGACTACGTCGAGGCCCAATTCGCCCGCTACCTGGACGCCGAGTCCCGGGTGCACCGCTCGGCGCTCTCCGATGGACGGGTGCACTGCTGCCTCTACTTCATCGCCCCCTCGGGTCACGGGTGAGCCCCGGGGCCCGGACCTGCGCCTCTTTTCACCGCGACTCCGTAAAGAGTGAACGCTTCGGCCCCCTTGAACCATTCGGAGTGATGGAGGCAAAGCACGTGACAGCCCTTACCAGAGTGTGAGCTGAAACACTGGATCTGAACCCTAGCTATGCCTACAGTTTCCACATGCTTTGCGTTCCATTGCATGTTTTCGCCGAAGCTTCTTTTAAAAATAAAAAAATATGTCGCAAATTGCCCCGCAATTGTGTTGCTGCGTGAAACATTCTTGGCTTAGCGCTGGTGGTGTTAAACTACTGGCGCTAAACCAAGTGTTTAGTGGTGAGTTAGTGTCACAGTTTTCTAGAGTTAGAGTAAGTTAGTGTTAGTGAGTGGTGCAAATACCACTTTTCACATTCCAATTTTCCCGCTAAATCTAGCGGGGAGACTGCATTTCTGTATAGGTCAAGTGACATCAATTTTTCCGCTATATTTAGTGGGGAAACTGAATTTCTCTAAAGGTCACATGACACGGTCATGTGACATAACTTTTCCTGCTATATTTGTGTTGAAGTCATGTGACATCAATTTTCCCACTAAATGAGGAAACTGAATTTGTGTATAGGTCACGTGACATAAAGCCATGTGACATTATTTTCTTCGCTAAATTTAGCGGGGAAATCGGCGGTTACTCTTTTTGAGGCTTTACTTCACCTGAAAACCTAGCCTATAAACGTTTCACGTAAGAAACAGCCTGGAGGGCTGTTTCTGCTCATATTGCTCGCGGTAGTATGGGAGCGAGAGCCTAACCCAAGCAATTGAAAAAGAGGTGAAGGAGGAACTTCCCACTTACCAAGACCCTCTTTTATATGTCCTAGACAATTCTTTCGCCCCTCTTGGAGATTAGCCCGTTGCTCGAAATTCATACAAACGCGACTTTCCTCTCTCTTCTGCGTACAACTAGTGAGATAGACTATAGTTGCATGTCTGCCCCCGGCGCGCTGATTGGCTAAGTGGAATCATAGCATTCGCCGTTTGCCAAGTTACGGTGAGACGGAGTATAGGGAGGTTGCAAACTTCCAAACTTTTGTGAAAATTTTACGCAATTCGTCTTGAACTGTGTTGGCCCGACTTATGCACAAGTGCATCTTATGCACTTCTGCATAAGATTGCTGTCGCAAACCTCCAAACTTTTGGCAAAATTAGACGAAATTCATCTTTAACTGGTGTTACTTGACCTCTACACAAATATCTCAAGTTTCGAAAACAGTCTTTTATATCGCGTAGTGTTCTACATTTGAAAGAATATTTACCCATGTCTTTCCAATAAAAACAAATATATCAACTTCTAATAATAGAGTTAGTTTCTCAAAAATTGCACCCCTCTTGCACTCACAATGTCAGCTCTTTTTCAGTTTCTGCGTTTTGTGTTTACCACATCCTCGTTTGTGTTCCCTCAATTTCCGCTCAACAATGTCGCACGTATGTCTGTCCATTATGTGCTGCACTCCTGACGGTGGCACGGCAGCAGACACGGCGCTGCCATGTCTGCTGCTGCTGCAAAACGGGTGTTGCAGACGCCCGTTTTTCCGTATGTCGCCCTCCAGCGCAACGGTTCACGAAGGTTTGAGCACCCTAAAGTTTGGACGCCGGGAATGACGGCACCATTTGCATTCATCCGCCTTTTTCCCCCAGCGCTACGACCAACTGTCAGGATTGTAGCATCTAACAGCCCAAAACATTGACTCCCGTGGCGTAAATTAGTGGCACCTTGAGGGAAAAAAAAGATTTGACATTCGTGTTTAGACGGCGTAAGGTCGGTCTGCCTTTGAGGTATGGCGACGCTGGTCCACGCTGGAGTTGAGGAATTTAGTTAGTGCGATACTACTGCTAGCTTGGGGTCTTTAACACAAATCACCCAGTAGTGTTACACGACAGCATGCCGGTGCAGTGCCCATCAAGATCAAAATGGGCAAGGGTGCGGACCGAACCCTGGGCTCTACGGCACGAGGTTTCACTCAGCGTGCTTCGAGCCGCGGTGCGCTCACAGGCTTGGCCGCCGATCCCTCTACTTTGGACCTTCCGACGCACAGGCGGCATAGGACGTCAAACACGCCAGTCGAGGTCGCATTTGAGGGACAGCATCCCCGGAGTCGGGGACCAGTTTCTAAGCCCCATGCTGCTCTATGTGCAGGCTCAAGCCCCTGGACGTGGAGTTCATGAAGCGCCTGCACGACAAGGTGAACATCATTCCCGTGGTGGCCAAGGCCGACACCATGACACCCGAGGAGTGCAGCCTCTTCAAGAGGACCGTGAGTGTCGGGCCGGGAGCTTGCGTTTCGTGTCGCGTCGACAGCGAGCAAAGCAAAAGCTGCAACAGCGGGTACCGCGCTTTGGTCGAGCGTACTGGGCATGTGCGCTCGCGCAGTGAATAGGTCATTCGAGGCAACACAGCCACACCTGCGGCTTCGACTTTGCCTGCGCTTACGGCAAAGTGGATATAGGAAACGTGCTGCGAACGGTGAAATTTTGACTCAAGTCGAACGATGCCAAAGTGTGGCTAGAAAGATTGATCAAATGCGGTATACCGAAAGCTTTATTTGCAACGTTAGCAACACAAGTTCCAAATTTGAACATACAGTCGCCGACCGAATATTCGGACTTCGCAGGGACCGAAAAAACATCCGAATAATAGAGCAGTCCGAAAAATCAACAGATTGAAAAACTTGCCTTTATTACTTCCAAGTGGGCTTAAAAAAGCCGTAAATAGTGCCTTGCTTCAGGTTACACCTGCGCGCCTTGTTTTAGGTTACGCCTTCGTTTGCGTTCGGCAACTTTCTGTTAGCTTGAGAATCGCTGCCTTCTTTTCTAGTGTTATTGTCTAGTACTTTCTGCGCTTCTTAGCAATGCATCGCGGCGGCAGAAGAACAGATGGGGCCATGACGTCCAAGCCATCGTTGTCCGAATGAGATGAGAGGCGCATATTCACGAGCGCAAAATGGCGACTGGCAACGCGAAAGTGGGGCGGAGGCGCGAAGGGATGGAAGGAAGCAAAGCAAAATGATAATAATGACGCTGCCAAACCAAGCCAATCCATTTGCAGCCAACATAGCATTCAAAATGGCCGTTTCTCGGTGGTGTTTCCGACTGATTGCACGCAACGATTTTGTCCGAATAATCAAACTTTCGGACTTTTAGCTGTCAGAAACATTGGTCGTGAATAAGCACTATTTCTATATACTGTCGAGACCGGTTATAACGTAGTCAACGGGAATCGGAAATCACTTCGCTATATCTGTTATTTCGTTATAACCGACTTCGGTTATAACGAAGTGCAAAAGGGAATGGGAAATCGTGATCGCTTCGCTGTAGCCGCTATTTCGTTATAACCGACTTCGTTATAACCGGTCTCGACAGTAGTAAGTCACGGTTCCTCTTTTAGGTCCGAAATACCGAACAAGTCCGAATTATCGGAGTCTGAAAAAACGGTCGGCCACTGTAGTTGAATTTCTTGCCAGATTTTCGACCTAATGTGAATTCTTTTAACTTTCCGAATCTCCCGGTTCGATCGTCTAACCTCGGGTTCATAAAATCGGCAGCATTTCCATCCTGCGCCTTGGCTTTCGATGTGCCTGCACGTGGGACCTGGTGACCATTTTTAACGTTGAGTGTGTTCTATCAGCCGAATTCTATGAGAAATCTATAATGAAGGGTGGCGACATTATGACATGATGATACATCGTGATGTCACAAGACACCATGTGCAACCATGGTGTTATGTGATGCCATGACATTGTGTGACATCACACACATATAGCATGCGCCCAGCTCATTCTCAACACATTCTTTCTCATATTGACCAAGCTAGTGTAATTTTTCTCTAAAAATAAACAAATGATTACAAGTCATTCCGGCTAATACGTGGTGGAAGTTTTAGTCATAAGTGTTGCTGGGTCTGCCCGGTACCGAATATGGCATTTTTTTTTATCTACTTTTGTTTAGTCAAACTTAATTTAATGCAAACTTCTTTAGCACCCTCTCAAGATTTGAATTAGCGAGCTTTTTCCATTTTCAGTATGTCGAATTACTCGAATACTCCGAAAGCAAAAGTCTAACAGAATGTTTCGGTTGTGCGATATTCGATTTGAATTCAAAACTGAAAACGTTTGTGCACAGCTGTCAAGAACTGCTTGTCACGCCACTCATTGCAGATTCTTAACGAGATGACTCAGCACAAAATCCGGCTCTACGAGTTCCCCGACTGCGACGACGAGGAGGAGAACAAGCGCCAGAAGCCCCTCAGGGTGAGCACTGGCACAGGCAAACCTCGGCACGCACTGTGCACCAGTATGTGCTTGGTCACTCTTTCGTTCAATGTTTGGAAAGGTGTGAGGTATCGGGCGATTCGTTTTATTTTCTCGGTAAAGCAGAACACACCTTAACTGAAGTGAAGTAAAGGTTTTTGTTCCTCACCTCTCGGCGTCATGCAACGTGATGCATCGCGGGGCATTACGACTTGACACTGTGACATCACGTAACAATGTGACTTGTTGCGTGGCCCAAATGTGCATATATATTGCTCATGCATTCTGCAGATGAGAAGTTTCAGCGCCAGGTCGAATGAGTGCCCTGAATCTTGTTTCATTTTTCTTGTTTGACTGTAGCTTTGTTTGTACTACTACGATGCGTGGAACGCGTCTCCGACTGGTGTTCGCCGCGTCCAAAAAAGTGGTCTCTCGATTTTCGGCCGACGACGTCGTAAAAGTGTTGCGTTGTCGCCGGCCGCGATCCTGGCTACGTCGCAGCAGCGACGGTGGTTGTGGCCGACACCCGTTCTGCTGCCGGTCACTTTCCAGCTTGACAGCTCGCGGAAGCTTTGGCAGCGAGTAGTTGGGACGCTGCGACGATGGCGACACTCGCATTTGCTCGGACTTTTTTTGGCAATCGGCAGCGTCCGACACCACAACGCTTTGGGCTTTTACGACGTCATCTGTCGCTACTTCCGGACCACTTCCGATTGTAGTGTGGGACGGGACGCCATATGCGCCAGTCGGAGAGGCGTTGCGGGCACCGTGGTTTTACGGTAGTTTTGTCGTGGCCTGAGAGAGTCGGGGCACGTGGCCCTTGTGGGGCCTGTTCCCAGGAGCGGGTGCCCTTTGCGGTGGTGGGCAGCAACACGGTGGTGGAGGTGAACGGCAAGCGGGTGCGCGGCCGCAAGTACCCCTGGGGGGTCGCCGAGGGTGGGTGAACGCTGCCCGTCCCTGCTCGCCCCCGGCGCTCACCCACCGTTTCCCTTGCAGTGGAGAACATGGAGCACTGCGACTACCTCGCCCTGCGCAACATGCTGCTCAGGTGAGTGAGTCACCCTAATGAGAGCTTCTTAAACTCTTTTTCTAAGGCGAAAGACTTACTTGTCCCATTACGCGAAAAGCCGTTGGCATTGTCCCCGAAAGATGATCATAAAACTATGTCGTCAAGCACGCGCTTTAGAAATAAAACACAAAGAAAAGCACAGCAACGCAGATGCTTTGTCACAGAAGCCGTCTTGAGGCTGGCGGGGTTCGCTGTGCGTGCGCAGTGGGGGACTGTGATGTCACCGCCGGAGCGCCTTGTGCAAAGGGAAGGTGTGGCGCACTGCTTGTAAGAATGCGCTGCATGTAGGAATGTGTTTGCATTCCTACATGTGAGCAGTCTTAAGTGTCTTTCTTTTTTCAGCGATAGCTGCCATTGGGTTTTTTCCACCATTGGGAATGTCATCCCCTGTTGATGTTGTAGTTTAGTAGTATGTGATGTAGGGAATCTGTCGGTCATGTTGCCAAATCCTTGAAAAAGATTGCTAGCTGCTCACGAGAATCAAACCTGGGTCTGCTGCTGCGTGTGAAGTGGAGGCATTACCACTGAGCTGCGCCGCAGCGTTAACAACCCGCTCTATACTTAAGGTTTTTGTAGTACCCAATGCCCGTTGCATGCGCAGCTTGGAAAAGAAAAGATAGCCAACAACAAAATGCCTTGGCACTGTCAATGCCAAGAGCTTGTGCTGGGAGACGTGATTTGACATTCACCGGAACAAAGGAAAAACAAAAGCGTTCTGAACAAAACGGTCGGTTGTCTATTTTGTTCCGAACGCTTTCGTTGATGCACCCCATGGTGCGTGAACGCGACACCGATGCACGACGACTTCGCGGTGACTGTACTGTGGATTAGCACAGGACTACTCAATCTTTTCTTTGGAAGGGTTTGAAAGAGGGGTTAGTGCAAAAGTCTAAGAAGCCTGATATGGCACTGGTCCCTTACAGGTTGCATAAGTTCCCACATAAATGAACAAAAAATGCATTCGGCTAAAAGGTACAAACTGGAACATAGTGATCGACATGTTCCCCGGTCACATAGAAATATATAAATAACAAGAAAACAAACAATACAAAGTACACAAGATGCACGAATGATTGAATATATGAATGTAAACAGATGACGCAAGACCCCTAACAACATGAAGAAGGAAAACCTCGTAAGCACAAAATCTTCATACATACCTGCCTTGAACGGCAGTTGGGAAACCCCTCTCAGCCTCGGCATTGACGAAGTAAAACAATGTAGAAGCCCGCAGACCTTACAAACGGTAATAAACGTACCAGGGAGTGTTTGGCTCGTAGTGATGCATTAATAATGTTTGCACTAATGGATGACCCTACCGTTCTTGTCCCGTCTTTGACTATAGGAGGTGTCGGCGGGCCCCTCTCGTAGGGGAAAGGGATGCTGCATAACAGAGGTTCTGCTTGTCCCCCCCCCCCCTACCCCAGGACCCACATGCAAGACCTGAAGGACATCACCAATAGCGTGCACTACGAGAACTACCGGTGCCGCAAGCTGGCCGGCGTGGGGGGCGCAGTAGACCCCGGCCGGTCCAACAAGTGAGTTTCCTCGGTGCCCCCTTTTCTCCCGGCGGCACGCCGCTCTTTCCCCCGTCCGCTCGCCCCCTCCTCCGAGTCGTAGGGCCGCCGCAACCGTTTAGTTTCTCCCGCCGAGAGCGCTTTGCCGTCCGCTTCCATTTGTGTAGCGGTGCTCGGAGCGAGCCTCTGACCGGCGTGTTTACCACATCCTCGAATGTCTCTCAATTTCTGCCCAACGACGACAAAAAAAAGGTTTTGTGCCCGTCGCGCCACGTGCAGGTGGCAATTGCCTTTTCTCTTGCGAGTCGTTCCGCAGCCGGACGGTCGACGGAAGGCGGAGCAGAACGAGGCAGGGCGCCACTTCGGCGGCGATCCTCGCGTCCTTTTTACTTGCATTCCTACGACTAACCGTCAGGATTGCGACAGCCAACAGCACGACACGCCGACTCGTGCAACATAATTTTACTGTGGAACGTTCTTCGGCTAGGCGTTTGGCATTTCGTGAAGCCCAAAAGTGAAGTCTGGGTAAAAGTGTGGCCACAGGACTCGAGGTCGATCAGTTATTGGGGAGGTCGCGTGACCGGGGGTGGAGTGAGGAGGAGACGTAGGCGAGGTGGGAGAGGAGGAGTGGGTTAGAAGGTTCTGGAAAATCACCGGGTTTATCATTTCAAGTGTATGCATGCCACGCGTTAAATTATCCGACGACGAGGGCTGTGAATGTAGGCGTCCTGTCAAATAAGCTAGACGTGCTGCCATACGACAACTTACGCAATGCTGGAACGATTCACAAACGCAACGTGATTGCCTAGAAATTTTCCGCACATTTTTTTTCCATTTGGGGACCGCTTTGGGAGCACGAGCGAGTTGGGACGGCAGACGCGCCGGTCGGAGGAGACGCGTTGCGGGCATTGTAGTTACGGAAGGGACTGTTGTTAATCGGTGCACACTGCTTGTTTGCTAGTGGTTGCCCACAAAGGATACTGAACACTCATATGGTGTTCTGGTAAGTTTCACCTTTTGAGCTTGGAGTCTTACCCTCTTGTGTCCCCGAGGCGTCCTTCTTCTCTGTTGTCTTCGTCTTGTTGTCTGGCGTTTTGGTTTGCTTTGCCGGGCTTGCCTGCGCCCGCATCCCGGCGGCGTTGCGTTGCCTGGGACGCGTCTCAAACTGGCGTGCGTACCGCATCCCCGTACGTGGTCCACCAATCCTCGTTTGTGGTCCCCCAACCAATTCTCGTTTGTGGTCCCGCAATCCTCGTTTGTGGTCCCGCTGGTGCCCGCAGCGATTCTAGCGGCGATATGGCGGTAGAAGGGGTCGCGACGGGCGTCCATTTCGACGCGCAGAGTCTGATTCGCGCGTGTGTCTCGTCACCGAGGTAACGCAGAGTCGGTGCTGTGTCGGCGCCACTCTCGGCACCAAGTCGGCGCGCTGTTAGCGCCGCATTGCGTGTGTGTTGGAAAAGGCAGGTTGACGTGCGACGAAATGCCGATACGACGCCTATATAGTGCAAAGTCGGCACCGTGTCGGTAACGCTGAGTTCAGGGAATAAAGACGGGAGCAGAATGCGGCAAATCCTGGGCGCCGACATCGATGGTCCCGAGAGAAAGAACAAGAAAGAGAGCGACAAAAAAGCGTCAAGTTTATTTAGTTTCATACAATGTACAATTCCTGTGTTTTCCCGCAAAGTAAGCAAGAAAAGAATGAGGTACAGACCCTACAGGCGATGTTTTGCTGCTTCGTGCATATTAATGCGCCGTCGGCGATACGGGTCCATCAGGGACTGCCAATGTCCGTGTCTATGCCCCGCCATTCCCAAGCGACTCCAATGCATATGACCTCTCCCTCTAGATTATTATATCAACTCTATGGCTGAGTTAGTTCGGTCGTCCATGTTTGACCGGGCCTTTGACACGCCAGTCGAAGACGCGTTCTCGGCACCGTAGCGGCGTGTCGATCGCAGCTTGTGCCGCCCGCCGTGGTCTGCGGAGACTAGCATGGTGTGCATGACTGCCTGAGGGGTATGGGTGGGCGGGCGGAGGTGCAGGCGTTGGCATGCTGGCGTCTCCTCCGAATCGTTCTGCAGTTGGATGGCACTGGGGGTGCCTGGGGCCACCGAATAAGCTACACTTCAGAGTCGCCCCACTTGAGCCATCTTCGAGCTCAAAATTGGTGTTTTCAATTGTCCGAAAGTTTGTCCAAAATCGCAGGAAGCGCCTTTTCGATTTCTAGAAATATCCGAAATGCCGTCTCGGCATTTCGGCAGTCCGAGACGGGGCAAGATGATATCTCCCGGGCTTCGTGACTAACCATAGCTCGTTTAGTGGCTCTAGGGACTCTCAGTAGTAGCCTCCGATTCCTTGGTCCCGAAAACTCCGCACCTTGATAAAAACTAGTTTAGGCGATACAATAGTACAGTTGCCGACCGATTATTCGGACTTCGCGGGGAGCGAAAAAACGTCCGAATAATAGAGCAGTCCGAAAAATCGGCAGATTGAAAAACTTGCCTTTATTACTTCCAAGTGGGCTTAAAAAAGCCGTAAATGGTGCCTCGTTTCAGGTTACACCTCCGTTTCCGTTCGGCAACTTTCTGTTAGCTTGAGAATCGCTGCCTTCTTTTCTAGCGTTATGGTCGAGTACTTTCTGCGCTTCTTAACGACACATCGCGGTGGCAGAACAACAGATGGGGCCATGACGTCCAAGCCAGCGTTGTCCGAACAAGATGAGAGGCACAAATCCACGAGCGCAAAATGGCGACTGGCGACGCGAAGGAACGGGGAAAAACAAAGCAAAACTATAATGATGATGATGACGTGCAGCTAAATGGAAAAAAGGGGCTAGCATAGCGTCACCTAGCGGTAAATCTCAAGAGTACTCAAATAGCGCTGCCAAGCCAAGCCAATCCATTTGCAGCCAACATAAAATTCAAAATGGCCGCTTCTCGATGGTGTATTTCGCCGATCGCTCGCGACGATTTTGTCCGAATAATCAAACTTTCGGACTTCAAGCTGTCCGAAACATTGGTCGTGAATATACACTATTTCTATGGGGTAAGTCAAGGTTCCGCCTTTAGGTCCGAAATATCGAACAAGTCCGAATTATCGGAGTCCGAAAAATCGGTCGGCGACTGTACCTCATTGAACTCCCATAGGTATGTGTGTATCGTTTTCCTGTTTGTTGCGTGTATCGATTCCCCATTCGTTGCATTTGCCTCACGGGTTGTTGTTACTTTCGAAAACCACCATCCAACGCAACGTGCGTGGCTGTCCTTTTTTTTCCCCTTTGCTCTTTTTTGTTTTTGCTTCCGAGGCGGGCTTTTTGTGACTTTCTTGCCCGGGCAGGTATGACCTTGAACAAGGTTGGCTCGGAAGGAATTGAGGCTTTTGCAATGGCCCGTTCGTCTTTCGGTCTCTTCCTCTGGCTCGGGCCGTGCCTGGTAACTTGGCTTCCTCGATTTTCTGCTGGGTTCAGTTTGTGGGGAGTGTGGAGTTTGTAATTGTGCACCATGCGTGCGTTGTTTGTGCCGGTGCGCTCATTGAGCTTCACTGCTTTGCATCGGCGTGCTAGAGTTGCCTAGAGGACGAGAACGGTAGGGAGATTGCTTGGTTACCCCGGCTCCACGCCGAGCTTCCTACCTTGATGACGCTTCGGCTTCCCGTGAGCTTCGAGCGCGCGCTCACAGCCAAAGCGCGGCTGTAGGCAATGAGCACGCACCGGAGACAGTGCATTCGGAAGAGGCGCCCTAGCCGTTCTCATCTTGGCAGTCACTAGGGCGATCATCAGGGTTAGCTTGGCGGACTCGGAAGTGTCGTTCACTCCTGTAGATCAACCTTCTTCCGTTATGATCGTAGATCGACACCCAATTTTAAATAGCACCTCTGTAAAAAAGAAAAAAAGAAATTTGTCAAGAGGTTAACCTAGTCTGAAATTAGTCAAATGAAAGATTATTTGAAGATGCTGTACGTTTCCCCACGCACAAACTCTAGAGATGTTTGGAACTCACCCCAGCAATACTTCCGTGTCGTTTGGCAATGCTTGCAGTGCTAAAAATTTATGAGATGTCACATATTTTAAAATGCGAGCAGTGTATTTGGTTGCAATATGACGTAATTGGAATCGAAACTTAGTGACCAACTGATATCCAAGATAAATCGTGTGATATCTCGCTGCTAGGATTTCTTCGATTCTGGAAGAAGTCTATTATTGTGTGTTTGGGTTGGCTTTGTATTGGTATTTTATTTGTTTTTTAGGCACTTGATTTCTCTTATGCGAACGTCATTTAAGTGCTCTTTCCCACTTCCCTCGGTAGTACCCTCGGATCCTGAGAAAAAAAATGTGCTTCTAATTTTTCATGACGATACTGACCAGGGACTAGGGCAGGAAAATGGAATCCGAAAGTGGTAGAAAGAGTCAAAGGGGGACAGAAAACAACTCAAACTCCGCTACTTTATTTATTCAGTCGCTTTTCTTATATACCCGCAAACAGGGGAAAGTTGTCTCATTTGAAGTGGGCCTTAGACGGCTCGTAGCGTCCTTCCTGGCTCAACGTCGGATGAGGCGGGCCTTAGCCTCCCTGGCGCGTTTGGGGAGGGGTGTGGGTGACCCAGCCTGCTGCAAGGCCCCCCCGTGCGTGCTTGCGGGTGTGTCCCGGCAGGAACCCCCTGGCCCAGATGGAGGAGGAGAAGAAGGAGCACGAGGCCAAGATGCAGCGCATGGAGAAGGAGATGGAGCAGGTCTTCGAGATGAAGGTGCGCGAGAAGATGCACAAGCTCAAGGAGTCCGAGGCCGACGTGAGTTGCCCCTGCCAGCTTCACTCATTTCTTTATCTATTTATTCGTGTTCCTTTAAAGGGGCACGAAACAACTTTCTGCGATAGTTCATTTATGGTCATAACTCAGTCTACAGGCCCTAAGCATCCTAAAAAACAAAACTTCACATTCATGCATGGCCGATTTCTCTATTAAAATTGTTATCAAATATCCATTACCTCAGAACTATAGCTGACACCAGATGGCGCCACCGGACGAGGAGGAGGGCTTCTTCTCTGCTTTTCGTGGTGTCGGCGATAGTTCCGAGGTAATCAGTCTTTGATACCAATTTTGATAGAGAAATCGGCCACGGAAGAATGTAATGTTTTTTTTCTTTTTAGAATGCTTAGAACCCATAGATTGAGTAATGACCATAAATAGGCTATCACTTAAAGGGTAACTGCAAAGAAAAAAAAAAGTTTTTTTAAACAGCATAATTGGGACAAGCATCTCACAAAACAAATCTTCCGCGAAAAAAAACAATTTGTTTTAGCAATATTTACGCCACAGGACATAATTTAGTCGGAGTCACAACTTCTCCACATTTGAAACTCCCGCTCTTTCGATGCGCGTGGAGTGGCTGTTATACGTCACTCCGTGACGTATAGCAGCCACTCCGTGACGTATAATACCAACTTTGTGGTGCGCGATTTGAAACGGACGAAATAGACGCAAACTAAAATCAGTCTCGCGCAATAAATATTGTTGCAAAAAAGTTTTCTTTTTCGCGGGAAAGATTTTTTGTGACATGCTTGTCCCAATTAGGCTGTTTAAAAATACACTTTTTTTTTTTGCAGTTACCCTTTAAGAGGAGGCTGCATGTTGTATGCTCCGTTTCACTTTTAAATTTGACTGCAGCCGACGGTACCATTCGGTGGAGCCATTCAAGCAGTGCCAAAAGTTCATTGTCACGGCACTTGTGGTTTGTGAGTGTGGTATTGCTGGCCAAATCAAATACGCACAAAGAAACCGCAGGATCTCGCGGCACATCCACCGTGCATCTTGGCTTGATCGGGGATAGCAAATGCATTTTTGGCGCTACTTGATTCTCGCCGTCGGAGCGTTGTGTCGGCTGCGGGGTATGGTTGAACAACAGGGACACGACACCATCTAAGTGTGTAAAAGTACATAGGGTCAAATTTTATGTTGTAATGTTGTAGAAGTCATTTGAAAACACTCATTAGTGATGTTTCACCTTAAAATCTAAAGGTTACGGTCAACGATTTTTAAATTGCATCTTTTTGGCACAAGGAGTCCAACCAGAACTAGTGCCACTGAATAAGCCACGCAACGAAGCAACAGCTTTTCAGCCACCTCGGTGCTGTTTCGCCATTACATTGGTACGAGGAAACCCGCCGCCGACTGGACACAAGGCAATTTTTACATTATATGGGAGATGTTACTCCTAGCGTTCGCCCTGGTAAAGCTTGTCCCGCAATTCCTAACCCGCAATGGACGAGACGGCCATTGACCGGCCCGCGTTCTCATTCCCTGGGGCGGTGCGGTTGCAGCTGCAACGGAGGCACGAGCAGATGAAGAAGAGCCTGGAGCAGCAGAAGCTGGAGCTGGAGGAGAAGCGGAGGAACTTCGAGAAGGAGAAGGCGGCCTTCGACCTGGCCCACCGCGACATGGACGACGTCTTCCGCAAGATGGCCGTCGACAGCAACTCAAAGAGTGAGTGTGCCCGGGGGGGGGGGGGGGGGGGGGGGGACGGCGCCTGAAACGCGTCTCCGACAGGCGCATTTACCGCATCCTCGGAAGTGGTCCCTCAATTGCCGCCGGATGACGTCGCAGAAGTGTCATACTCTTGTTGGCCACTATCCTGGTGGTGGCACGGCAGCGCAGGTCGATGCGGCAGGCACCTGTTCTGGTGCAGGCCGCTCTGCAGCTTGACAGGGCCGTATTTTGCAGACTGTGCGGACTGCAAGTTCGTCTGTTTCTTACACAGGGGTTGCGACGGTCAGAATGCCGAGCTCTTTATGTCTGATTGAAAGAAAAATAGTGGGTAGACCTGAAGGCATGTAGCATTGAGGTCCACCACTATCCCTCAATGAAAGCCGATCATAGCTTGGCGGTGTCCTGACGTCACCGCAACTCCTGTGCAGAAGGGTTTGGATTTGGGCTAGTTGGTTGAGCATGTTTAGGGGTTAAAAGCGCTAAAAACGACTGACGAGTAAGAGAGACGCACACCATGCGCTCTGTGGTGTGTGTCTCTCTTACTCGTTCGTCGTTTTTAGCGCTTTTAACCCCTAAACACTCCTGTGCAAGAAGCAGACGACTTGCTCTCTGCATAGTCTGCACCTGATGCATGGTCCGCAAAAGCAAATATCAGATGAAAAATAAAAAGAAAAGGTTTTCTCATCAATACTTTACACTTAAAAA
>JABSTQ010006248.1:0-63489 GCA_013358835.2 Ixodes persulcatus | reverse complement strand
TGATCATCTTCGACGGGATATCTTCAAAAGAGCTGGCTCTGGCTTTCTGTCACCATGAGGCCTAGCCACTCTGACGCTCCAGGAAATGCCTGCGCGACCATCTATGACCAGGTATCGTGGCGTCTCATGCCTTCTCCCACCCTTCCCAGCTGCGGTCTGACTCGGCCCTTTAGATTCGCCGGCAGGTTTCCTGTATTGGGTATCCAGCTTCCCTTATTCTGCTTTCAGCGCTCCGTCGTGCCGTCAGTGTGCAGAGACCTGGAGCCATCCTGACTAGCTACCTTCCTCATTTTCTTAGGTCATTACTTCGCTGCGCTTTTCTCGCGCCTAACGGCAGTGCACGTATTTCGCCACCTTTTCTGCGCGTCGATTGAACTATGACTCCAACCATCGAGTGTGTGGCGTGTACAAAGTCAGTGGAGACCGATGGAAGACACATGTCGTGCGCAGACTGCAAAGGTGCTTAACATATGGGCCAGACTTGTTCCGGTATCGCCGAAAAGACGTTCACCACTATGGGTCAGTCTAAACGGAAATGCCGTTGGAAAGAGAGTCAAGCGGAACCCCCTGATGCGATCGGAGCCTCGCAGGGTGTGGAGAATCTATCTGCTCAGCTGGCTGCCATGACTGAGAAGCTGGATGGGCTGCTCACCCTGAAAGGAAGTGTAGATTCCCTCCTGTCTCTGTCGGCGCAACTCAACGAACTCTTATTGGTAAAGCAACTGGTTGAGAGCCTGAGGAAGACAGTCAACGAAATTCAACAGTCCATGGACTTCATCTCCGCTGACTATGACCGTCTTCTCAAGCTGGCGACAGCCAAAGAGCAAACTGGCAAAGGTCTCCAGGACGAATTGTCGCAACTAAAGTCAACTGTGCAGATACAAGCAGCCGAAATCCAGGAGATCCGGGGCCCGCTCAACGACAACGAACAGCACAGTCGTCTCTCCAACCTCGAAGTGCAGGGACTTCCTGTCTCGCCTAAAGAAGACCTATTATCCTTTATTGAGTCTCTCGCGGAAAAGCTGAACATCTCTCACTTCCACAAAACCGATATACTCGCTATACATCGCTTGCCTGCCAAACGTGAAAAGGCCCCGCCGGTTCTAATCCGATTTGCTTCAGTCACCATGAAGGAATAGTGAATGGAAGCGCGGGCAAAGTTTCCATCAATCAGTCAGGTTGGTCCTTTCCCCAAATTGTACTTTCACGACAACCTGACTCGTGCGAACAAGGAGCTGTTTTGGCAGGCTAAACAGAGAGGCAAGGAGCGAGGCTATAAATTCGTGTGGGTGACAAGGGCTAAGATATACGCCAGAAAGATGGAGGGTTCTCTCCCTGTGAGGATCAACCATAAGTTAGACCTTGAAAAGATTATGTAGTTGCATGACAAACTTCGCTCAGGTTTCAGATTTTCCGTCTTTCAGAAGGTTTCTTGGAGTCTGTCATGACCACTCTTTTTCTGTTTTACACGTTAATATAAGGAGCATGCGAAAGCATTGGAATGAATTCGAGATAATTTCAAGGGATATTAGTTCGTTGGTAGATGTCTTTGTTTTAACAGAAATAAGCATTTCCTCTGTTGCTACAGATCAATTTTCTTTACCAGGATATATAGATAAATTCTACACGCGGTGTTCCGGTCATGGAGGTGGCATCGTGGTTTTCGTGATTGAGAAGTGGTCCATTACTAATATTTCTTTGTACTTCAATCACGCAGAGTGTGTCGCCCTTTCTCTAGGAAACGCGGCAACCTTGGTATGTTTTTTGGCAGTCTACAGACCGCCTTCCACGAACGTTGGATCCTTTCTAGAAGAACTTGAAACTTACATAAGTAGTCTCACCATGCATGACCAACTATGCGTTGTAGGAGATTTTAATATTTATATCTTAAGCACGACCAAATCTACGGTGTGCAAATACTTAACCATCTTGTCAACGCATGGGATAGAGTGCACTATTAATGCTCCAACTCGTGAAGAGTTTCTATTAGACAGACTAGTTTGCTCCTGCATTGACCATATCAACATCAGAACATCTGCGTAGATCGTTAAATCGGCAATTATTACGGAAAAACTTGCTGACCACTACTTTGTGGCCTGTCATTGTTCTTTTGGTAACTTGGCATCGCGCAAATTACCGGGTCGTATTAAAATAACAAGCATAGACAATCGTGCCTTTGATAAGCTAGTCTCGTCATATGACTGGATCGGATTTCTGGAGTCCGTCCACCACAGTGACGTATATAAAAACTTCGTTCTTTTGTTTGATAAACTCTATAATACCTGTCTGAAAGAGGTGTACATAAAAAACGTAACCCTGACCTCTTATGGCTAAATACAAATATTTTGACAGCAATTAGTGATAAAAATGCTTTATGGGCTAGATGCCGTCGTTCACCTAACAATGTGCAATTGAAGTCAGACTTTAAATTCCTTCGTAACAAAGTCAACGCAATTATTAGATCTGCCAAACGCAACTACTGCCAGAAAAAATTCGCAGAATGTCGTTCAGATGCACGAAAAACTTGGTCCCTAATTTATGAGTTTCGTGGAACTAGCACGCGCCTCTCTATCGACGATACAATGAAGCAAAATGTTGGCGGTAATTTATGTCATGTTGTAGAAAATTTCAACACTTTCGTTGCTACTTTTTCTGGACAGGCGAGAGATCCACCAACTCCTATTGGTAACACTGTCAGCTCCTCTGCGTTGCTTTTCCCACTCCAAGAGACGGATCTGCACTCGATCTTGTTTAGCTTTAAGCCAAGCAAGTCGCCTGGAATTGACAACATTCGTCTCTCCGATCTTCGCAGAAACTATGTCAGTCTCAAAGCGGTCCTTCTTTTTATGTTAAACGGCTTTATTGAGGCTAAATCGATTCCCGACGACCTTAAAACATCAATAGCGTGTCCTCTATACAAAGGTGGTGCCAAAAATAACATCGAGAATTATCGACCAATTTCTATTCTGCCGATAATCGTGCAGATACTCGAAAAGCATGTGTTTCAGGTAATGACGTCTTTTTTAGATAAATTTAATATATTGTCACCTACTCAGTTTGGATTCGTGCATGGGAAGGGCACACAGCCCTCCCTTCCGGAAGATTTTTCTGATTATCTTTACTCTGGTTTTGATAATAACCTTGTCACGTCAACACTATTCTTGGACGTATCTAAAGCGTTCGACACCGTTAGTCACTCGTTACTTTAAAGTAAACATCACAGCATAGGCTTCCGTGGCACTTTTTTTTTCTTTTTTGAGAGCTATCTTGACAATCGCTCCGAGCTGGTATCTGCTGGAGGTTTTCAAAGCTCACGAACCAAACTAAAAGCAGGTGTACCACAAGGTTCAATTTTGTCACCCCTTTTGATTAACATCTTTGTCAAAGACATCGCCAACTATGTACCAGGATGCAAGATCTATCAGTATGCAGACGACACTGTGATCATGTCGCAACATATTAATTACGTAGACTCGATTCGCCAGTTACAGCACCATGCGACTGCAGTCATGGACTGGTTTGAGAAAACCCTAATCGCTATCAATGTAAAGAAAACAAAACTAATGTGTTTCTACAATCCACATGAAACAATCAATCTCAGCATTCCTTTTATTTTACACTCATGTGCTTGTAATCAGTCGGCCTGTGTCCTCTTAGAGTACGCTAGTAGTGTTAAGTACCTTGGTATATTTTTCGATAGTGGCCTAAAATGGCATGCCCATTTAGCATATATTTGCAATCTTATATCGATCTTTAGTCTTATATCGATCCAAATGTATCATGCCTCTTTATGTTCGTAAGGTTATTGCTCATACTCTTGGGTACAGTATCCTTTGGTATGGCATAACAGTTTTTGGTAATTGTTCCGCTTTCTGGAGAGCTAGAATTGACAGCATCCTTAAAGCAATCCTAAGGAGGTTCTCCTATAACATGCAAGTACCTGAGGACACTACCCTTTTCGACATTCTTCAACTGCCTGACTTTCACACCCTCTATGTTCATAGCAGTTATTTTGCGACATTTTTGGAGCTCTGAATTCAAACCTTTAAGCTCATCATCTCGTGCCCTCCGACACGTGCAGCCTTTCCAAATACCTCTTGCGCATACCCGATACGGTGAAAGTACGCGAGCATATTACGTTCCAAAGCTTTTCTCACAGCTGCCGCCCGAGCTTCTAGGCCTTACCTCGCTCGGTAAACTTAAGAAATCACTTAGAAGTATGAGTTTTTGATGATCTCTGCTTTACTTTGTTTAGTGTTTCCCAGTGTGGGTTGCACTTGTGTAGCCTGGACGTCCTGGACAATCGCTCGTTGGACGCCGTGTACTGCAATTTCGTTTTTCGCCTGACTATTTTTTTCTTTTTCTTTTCCTCATCAGGCGCGACACTTTGGTCTTTGTGATTATCGTTATTTTTATATTAAGTTCTTTTAAACCTTATCTATGTACTTGCATCAGTATTTGGAGGTGTGATTCTGTGTGTTGCATGCACCCAATTGCTGACTATGACCTTGGGACATTCTAAGGAAGTGTGTATGTCAATCTGTCTTATTTCCTTTTTGTATACCGGGTAGCAATGTTTAAAGTGTTAATTTTAGGGTAGCATCCCACAAGCCTTGTTTTGGCTTTGATGCGCCCGTCACGCAAACATTGCTGTGCTCCATACAATAAATGTATTATTATTATTATTATTATTATTATTATTATTAAATGTACTAATTGCCAAGAAACGATCATCAATTATGGTCGAAACATGTCCTGCATCGATTGCAAGAACTCATACCATAGTAGGAAAGCTTTGCTCTGGAATTGCAGACAGTACCTTTAAACCCATGGGGCTGCAAAGCGGGAGATTTGGCGCTGCCGTCGGTGCCGAGAGCAGAGTAGAGAGCCCGGTTCTCAATCTGAGACGGGCTTGTCACAATGTGAATCTCCCGTGACGGGCGAGCACTTTCGATCGCTGGAGTCAAAACTAGATTGCCTAAAGTCCCTCAAGGCCAACGCCAACAGCCTCCTTTCGTTACCAGCCAAAATAGACCAGCTCTTGACATTAAAACCTGTAGTCGGGAACCTGAAATCTGCTCTAACAGAGATTCAAAAGTCGGTTGACTTCCTGTCGGAGAGCTACGACTCTCTGCTCTTGACAGCCACCGCTAACGCATCATCAGTGACAGAACTCCGCAATGAGACCACGTCACTGAGAGAGATAGTTACGGAGCAGTCCAAGACCATTGAACACCTCCAGGACGAGTTAAATTACAGTGATCAGTATAGCCGACATTCAAATATCGAAATACATGGGATGCCTTGTGGCTCAAATAAGAACTTGATCACCGTTGTCAATGAGCTGGCCAGTAAGCTCAGCCTAGCCGACTTCCAACATACCCAAGTAGCACAACATGCCGGGTTGGGGATGGGGCGGTATTGGCCTGCCGGGATACTGATACCGGCCAGTACCGGAAACGCCCCAAGGGGCGACATTGGCCGAGCCCAATGCCGGAATCCGGCCGGTACCGGGAACTTATTGGGAAACCGGGATGCCGGGAATACGTGATGTTCCCAGTGAGCTCCCGACACAGATCCCCGGCATGGAACCGGTGATACGGTACGAAACCATCAGTGCGTCAGCGTGTTTCCGGGTCAGAGCCAGTCCAATTGCAGATTAGTCCCAGCGTAATAACGGATCAGTGCCGGCGCAATTGCGGGTCCGAACTATTATATTGGTTTTCATATCTTTTATAGGTGCTGACCGTTTTTAACATGTTTTTCAGACTTGAACCAAAACAAGCCAGTTTAGTATTTGTGCAATTTTAGGAAACAATTCTGTGTGAACAATTGGCTTTCTCAATGTATACGGTATACTCATGGCAATTGTTGTATACTTGTTGAGACGACATGTCCCATTCATCTGTCACCCAGATGCATATTCTGGGTAGTACAACAAGGGAACATACAAAATGTTTTTACCGTGACATTCTTTATTGCGACTCGTGCATCCATAGCAGCTAGCTCCTCAGCCAGAGTGTCCCTCATCGTCAAAGGCGGTTGGAACCACCAGTGGAGTGTCCGTCTTTTTAACTCTATTGCCCCTGCCCGCCAGTTGCTTCTCCATCGCGTCAACGTGGTACCCTTGAGTGCGACTTTGTATGGCACCTGTAAAGAGAATTGTCACATCACAAAGATTAGTTGAGGGATAGGGGAAGCCAATATCTTGCATTCTAGCTACACACAAGGTGCTGTTCACACACAGCAGTTTGTGAGCGTTTCATTTGTGTAAATATAGGTCCCTTACCTAGCCTGCAATTCAAAGGAGACAGAAAGAGAGCACCACAGAGGTGGAAATTCTGGGTTTGGCTACCACGCTAAGGTGCAGATTCTATGGAGGCATATGGCTATTTCATGCAACATCCTATTAATCTGAAATGGGGGGCGAGACGGGCGGGGGGAGAGAGGGGGCGGGGCGCAGAGATAAGTGGCTAAAAATATAGCAAAACTTCCCCAACTGACACTCTACAGACCAAGGCCTCTAGATGGTCTTCATTAGATTTTCAACCTGGAAACTAAGAGGATAACAAGACAAGACCAACAAAATCTTTTTTCACAGTTACTTCAAAACGCTGCTTTTGAGTATGAAGGTTCCGAGAATGCTAACACAGGAGTTATTCATAATAGAAAGTGCAACTCGAACTAAAAAAAAAACGACAGGAACTGACGACTTAAATTTTGCATACTGCAAGACTTAAAGGGAAATTGATCTGTTCTGTATTTGAGGAAGAACATCAAAATAGTCTTCATTTGGCCTCCAGGATCACGAATATCAAGTTTATTTTTCAATCTGGTGCACGGAGGCTGCAGAAATTAATTTCTAAAGTACAGCTGAAGCCCCTCCTTCCCGGGGTGTGACGTCATGCTGGGAGTTTTCGGAATTTCTGCTCTCGCTCATCTTCAGCTCCTGTCAAACCTATGCACGTGAACTCTTGCTATCTTTAGAAAGGTCAGAGATAGACGTCACGACTGGCGTCAGTGTGGAAAAATACCACTGCCAAGCTTGCAATTGCATGCGCTGCCCACACGAGCGACACGTGCTTGGCGCCCCGAAGATCCCAGTACGACATCACGACTGGTCTGAAGTTTTTCGTGTTTTCTCGCGTCTAGTTACACCTTCGGGGAAAGCGAAAACGATATTCAGATTCACAGGACAAAAATACGCCAGAAGTCACCTCTAACTCGTTTTGTTTTTTCAAGAAGTGTTTCAGCTTCCCTTTAATCGTCAACATATTTCAAATATTTTGCTTGCCTATTGAGCTCCAATAGAGATACCATCAATTTAATAGCTAGTAATGAATATGCATTACCGATGACCACCTTGCACATCATGGTGTCCTTGAACCTTGACTTTCCTCGGTAGCCCAGGAGGGAGAACTGCTCCTGGACTTGCTTTGAGAACAGGCGTCCCACCATCTCTCGCACCAACTTTTGCAGGTTCTTGCTGTCTCCTAGAGACACGAGCTGCTCCTCCTAGAAAGACAAATCATGTTTTCAACATGTCAATAAAGTTATTGACTTGCAGATACAATGGTATGAACATGTCTCAAGTTAGAGAATGTGAATGCCCAGGTAAATGCAGCAAGCCACACTATACATGCATCAAAATGTTACAATATTTACTGGAGAGAGAATAAAAAATGTTTGAATATATGGCAACTCTACCTGTCATAGACGAAATCAGAAAGATTAAAATATTTCCCTCCATACTCCGCTAAATCTCATTAGTCAGTCCCATTCGTTGCATCAATTAAATTGTGCAAACGTTTTGATGGATCATCTTTGCTCATCAGCACCCACTCAGTAATTTTAATAATGTATGTGGTTCTCAAAACAGTGCATTCAAACCCCGGCGCATCTTGAATTTGTTAAAGCTAACCGCCGAATTCACAAACCTCACTCCAATTGAGGGGCCCCTCCACTTCCTCGAGGAAGGCGTAAAGGCCGGCGTTGGCCAATCGCGACGGCGGATCCGTCAATTGGAGTGAGGTTTGTGAATTCGGCGGTTAGTCTGCCGGCTAGTCACCCTGCAAATTTATTGCATATTTTACGACTTTACGAAGACTGGAATTGAAAAGAGCATAAAAAGAAAGAATTGACCAAAACCGTCTTCATAGTCGCACAAATTGGCAACAGCAGCACAGTGTGAGTAGTTTTCTTTCCATATTTTTGTTTAGTGCTCACTCAGTGGTGGCCCTGTAGGCCAACGAACCAACTTACTCAGCTCAAGCCCGCCACACGTAATAATCGCTTGTGTGACTACCGTATGACACAGCTATGCATGCAGTCACACCCCTGAATGAAGTGGCGGATGCAATGACAGTTACTCTTTCACCTTGGAAAATTTATTTGCTCTCATAGGGTGACCTTTGGTCAGGACAGGTTAACATCTCATTTTGGAAATGCACTACTTATGCAAAGTAAAGATGCAATTAATTAAAATTTATCCGGCAACCCTTTACAAATTTGTTTGGGCATACGCATATGGTGGGCACGCTCAAAAGCGATTTTGGACCAGGCTAAAAGTTATTTTCAAGCATGTACCTTTACTTCTGTAGCAGATGCCAAAAGCACAAATGAATTTATCGCCTTAAATATATAGATCTCTTGACTGTAGCCTTCAAGTGAGAACAGGAATAAAACCAAAAGAAGCCCAATATATACTACAGCATCTCGATCCTTCTGCCAAGCAAGCGTTAAACACAAAAAGCACGCAGGCGGGTTTCTGCGTGCTCCGTACACATACTCACGGCGAGTTGTTGCAGGTGCGGAATTTAACTTCTAAGGATAAAACGGGCAGAGGTGTCGAAGGAAATCAGCATGATTTATGATTATTTGCAGGCCGACATTTTGTAAGCACCAAAAGGCAAATGTGTTGGGCGATTTCACTTCCCCCATTGTGAAATGTTTTACTTAAAGGCCGCTGTACAAACGGGACATTCTGCAGGGAAGAACCTTCTCTCCCGAAGCTGGGGGACGAGGAGAAAAAGGGCCAGCGTTGGATGGAAAGAGCCTCTAGAGAATGGGATTAGCCTTGGGGCGAGCCATTTTCTCGAGAGTGAGTGCGGATGGAACAAAGCTGCCGTGGGGGCTCCGGCTACCAGGTGGAAGAAAGATAAGCCTGTCAAACGGCGACCTCGGATGCGAGGACGGGCACGTCAGAGAATTTGAAAATAGCCTTCCCGGTTGTGGTCTTGTGCTGCTTGATTAGCTGGACGACCCAGTGCGGTCTACTGGCTCTGTCACTATCCAACTATCAAAACTATCCAAGGCCAAGTCACCTTGGATAGTTTTCCAATCCAATGTGACTTGGATAGGAAAACTCGTTTTGCTCCAAAATTCTAAAAGCATTCTGGAACGTGAACTTTTGCCACAAATAAAAATAACACAGCATGTATGAAAAACTACGAGGGCACCTAAGTTGTCTCCTATGATGTGAGAATGCGTAAGCATTACTGGCAAAGTTATGTTGGCGCAACTTGCAATAAAAAAAGAAGAAAAAAAGGTTATGTTGGCGCAACGAATAGGGCGCTAGTTTCACGATCAAGAGGGCCTAGCTTCGAAACCGGGCAGGGGATGGTTTTTTTCTCGTGTTTTTTTATTTCGTTTAATATTTTTTGTTTGGTCACGTGACAAGAAAAATCACGTGAACAGAAATTTGTTTTGGCCACGTCACCAGAGATTTTTTTCTTATGTTTCCTTTTTTTTTCCTTTTTTTTTTCTTTTTTTCGGTTTACGCTCCCTTTCGTAAAATTCTTTGCACCTATTTCGCGTTACTTTCGCGTTAGCCAAATCATTTTATTTATGGCAGGGAATTCTGCCGTACGTATCTTATGTTACTATTACTAACCCTGGCTTGCAATTCGCATAGAAAAGTTCGTCCGGCAACCAGTTTGGGAATGACGAGGCCAAATTTGTGTTATAGAGCAACTCATGTTTACAAACGAACTAGAGCGCCCCTAGCGGACGCCACCGGCGCCGCGCATGCGCGATGGGGGTGTGGGCAAGAAGCTCGCCGTCGCCCATAAACAAACTATTGAAATGCGATGTTGTCGGCGTCGGTGTGAGGCCCCCTGCCCTTTTTCGCGTTCGAATTGTTGGCGATGTCTGACAACTTGAGCGGCCTCAGCGAAATTAACGAGGCTCGTTACACCGCAAACCCTCGCGTGAATAATGTGACATGCGGCGATTCATTCCGCGTGGACGCCGCAGAATGGATGCTAAAGCCCGGTTCGAATGATGAGATTTCGCTCGCAATTTTCGGTCGCAACCTCGCTCGGACTGCAAAGGCGTGAACCGCAGCTGAGATAGTCGACGTCGATACTGAAAATCTCAGGCAGAATCGGACCAAGTAATTCAGGCATAACAAGTCGGTGGTGGCCACTGGTAACAATGTACAACATATCCTTGTATCTACTGTTTACATCCAGCCTGCTTACCAACGCTTCAAACTTAGGTCTTTTAAGGCATGCACTTATTTCTTATCGCAAGTACCGGGCTCACGTTTGGTCTACGGGCCGGTGTCATCTAAAAGGGCAGACGACAAGCAGAAACGTTTGAAAGAGCAGACGACAGTGCGAACGATCAGGCGGTCGTTTGAACTTGAAGACGCACTGAACGTAGTCCGCAGGTGGTCCGTACGACTTGACGGTTTTCCGGCGTTCAAGTTGGAACAAAGCAGATAAATCTGATGACCACAAGTATCCGTGAATTCAAGCCAAAGTGCTTCCCGCCCAAGCAATTGTGGTCCGTACGGCGTCTGGTTTTTCCTTTTCACGGCACATATTCACGTTCTCGGACGAACCGAGCACATGAAAACTGGCCTTCAAACCTTTCTCGACTCTTCTGGCACAGCCCCAGTCGCGGCGTTTTGACGAGAAGGCAGGTTTTTGTCTGGTTCCTTTCAATACAACGCAGGAATACACGTCTCACATGGGGCCTCCCGCCCACAGTCCCAGACCGGAAGTGCGCCCGACGCGCCACCACCTCGCCGTGACGTAACAGAGATGAGTTCGTGTATAATCTTTTTGAAGTGTAAGCATAATTTCGGTCTCGTTATCCGACGGTCTCTATGATTGACTCTTCAAGTATCTTTTGGGAAGGTAGGCGACAGGCATTTTTAGAGAGCACGTGTGTCGACCTGAGTGAACATTGCTGAAGCGCCTCCAGTGTGATTTTGGCCGTAAATAACTGGAGACCCCGAGCAAACCCACCCAATGTAGAAAAATATCTACCTTTCTGGTTTCATACAGAGCTATGAAAGCCAGAAGAGACGAACCCCAGCCGTGTCAAACAACCGGCTTGCAAACGCAATCGTGCTGATAATAGCGCCAAGGAGTTTGTATGACTCTTTCTGGCGGTGTGCAGAGAGTAAAGGCACGGAGGTAATATATGCTTTGCCTAGTCACCTCGCGAACGGTTGAGTATTGGCTGCAGAGATCCATTTCGCTTTGTTTTATTTCCGGGATTATATCTTGATTTATGTGTTCCTAATTTCACAGACAGAACGAAATCGCTTTTCTCGTGTGGCGTCATGGCGGGGAGACAGAAATCAAACAGTGTACCGAAATTGTAGCGACGCTTGTGCTCGTTCTATAACGCTTCTAAAAACCGTGCGATCACTGCTGTGCAACGTCAACATTGCATGAACTGCCGTTACTTGTACTCGTATTGCATCGTGAGGGAACGACTATGTCTGGGTAAACAGGAGAAGGGAGAATGGGTGCGTGCGATTTGTTGAAGTTCGAATCAACAAATCGAACTTCAACGAATGCGATAGTTTTGCATTCCCTCAACCAGCTATATGAGTTTTCAGATGGAGTATAGAACGGTATATACCTTCCAAGTATGCGATTCGTGTTCCGCCAGTGGTACCTCAGCTAGATTAAAAAGCAGAATCCACGTTAAAAAAAAAAAAAGTTTACGGTGACTCGAGCTGCTCCCGCGCCGAATTATGTTTCACGTAAGCATAATCTTGGGTTCGATGCACGACGAGGGGCCTTCAATCATAAAAATATCTTGATTACGATTATTTGCAGCGCTAAAAATTTGAAAGCCAAGCAGTGAAGATAACGGTGTTCTTATAAATATTTTATACATTTTATTTTACGCTGTTTGAATACGCTATCGTCGTTATGTCCTTGACTTACTGGCCAGCTTGTGGCGGACATGGAGGTCTTGCAGGACCATATGATAGGACCTACACTAAACCTGCCGTGTTTCGAAAAATGTTAGTCCAATGCATACAAGCCTGTTCAAGGCGGACGGAGCGTTGCGCATCCGGCAAAGCGCATTCGGTCGCTGCCCGCGGCGTTTTTTTTTTTTTTTCTTCTTTTTCGAGCAGCGAAATAATTTTTAGTCAAGCAGCAGGCCCCCTCTTCGGCGGGTTAAGCCGGATTAACGGAGGCGTCTCCTAATCCATTCTCCATGTTCGCCCCTCGGGGGAGGGCGGTAAACATGTGGCGGAGGGCGGTGAAGGGAGGAAAGGAGGGCAGGAGAGGAGGAAACGCAAAAAAGTGGAAAGGGCGAACTGTGCAGCGGCCATTAAACAAATTTCAAGAAGTGGCATGCTGAAAAAGACTTAAAATACAGTTCAATGAGGATGCACATGAAGGCCTCTTGTCTACACGACCTTCAGGTGGAAAAAATTGTTCAAAAATGTAACTACGCACAAACACTTAATTTTTGGTGGCCACCGTCCAGCATTTCCCCTTTCAGTAGCCGCTATGAAACGCAGTTTAATAATTGCAGAAACTATACGCAGGCTACTAAAGCTGACTTGCGAAACGTGCAACTGGCGTTGCATCACCTTGACAGAATTCTATTGCAGGGTTCAGTTTAAGGATGTCCCTTACAATAAATAGCCTTCCATCGTCCATTGGCTGTGCGTACACTCTGCTGTTATAAATAACAGGACGGCCCATAATGAAGGTGGGGCATCTTACTCATTTTTAATTTGCCACCGACTGTGCTTAAAACACAGTTTGGGTGGGCATCCATTTGAAATATTGCAGTACAAGGCTTCAGTCCACATTTCAACCCCTCTTGCATAAATCTTCAGATAACCCAAGTTAAACCACAAAGTAAAAATCACAGCCTTATACCCGTCAATATTGTGAAAAAGAGGACACATAAATACCGGCAGTGTCCTGTTGGTGAAGTCCTTCAGCTGCACTTCTGCAGCACAAAACTGTTCCATGTTGCTGAAAGGCATCAGGAACAGCTTGGGTGGTTCAGGCCTGGCCAGTTCCTGGGGTGTCGCCTGTTCCCCGGGCCTCGCCTGCTCTCCCTGGTGCTTGAAAGACACCACGTGCCTGAGCATTTGCCCAACAGACTTGCAAATCCTTGTTCTGCTGCTGTAGGTGCCCATTCGGGATGTGCAGGTCTATCACGACCTTAGCAGCTGAGCGTCGAAGGCTGCAAGATAAGCAAGGCATAAGAAAGCATTACCCATTTTGATGATCAATATTATGCACTGATGATGCGAAGGAACCTTTTTAGAAACTTGGTTTTCGGGAAGTTTCAGAAGAACGCCCGAACCTTCAGCTGTTTCGGATGGGTTTGGGTAGCTTTGGAACGGTTGCCGGACACAGTGAGTGTTTCAAATTTGTGTAAAAAGTTAAGAGACGTCATAATCTGTACGCAACATTCATAAATTTAATAAAAAACAGTTGTGTTAATCAAACAACCTTTCTGAAAGGGAGACACGGCCCCAATTTTTGGAACTTCACAGTTTTGGCTTGTATGGTCAATTATGAATACTCCCACAAAGTTTTATGATGTTTTTTGACAATCAAAGCACATAAAAACGATATTGATTCGTCAGCGACGCACGCGGGACGCACTGCACCTGGCTGCGATAAGCACCAGTTTAAAAATCTGATTTATAGGTCCGTGGCTATTAGGCCTAGCACGGTGCCTGTACCCTTGTTGGAACTGCCATTTGCTGGGCTTTCAGGACAGCCTTTTTTTTAACTATCAACCGTCTAAGAATGGGAAAGAATCCCGTTAAGAACACTTGCCCTGAGATAGAAAACGAAACTCGGGCTGCAAGCGGCTGCTCTGTGGTCACATGATTCTTCGCGCCTAGGCATATACATTTAGAATGAATTGGCACTTAAAAGTGAAGCACGGGTCGTCAATTGCGTCCCTTGTTAAATAGCAGAAGTTCCCAATGCAACTTTGTTTTCTATCACTTCACTCGCAGCATAGAGTGCGTAACATATGATCCACCTTTCTTCGGTTCTGGTAGCAGACGACGCCACGGCGTCTTGTTTCCCGCAGCAAATGGCACTCTGGGGCAGACAAACCCTCCCTCTTTACTCACGTTAGCAGGCAACGTGTCTGTTAAAGAAATGTCAGCTCCTTCAGTACAAGCCTGCCGAGATCTCAATCTCACCAAACACCAAAATCTGGACATTGGTAGAATATTTTAAGGTACAAACACAAGCTGCACAGCGTGGCGCCGAAGCGAACTTGCTGCAGATACAAACAAGCCTCTAAGCTGCCGTCGAACCTATCCAGAGTAGAACAGCACCACGGCCGTTCTAGGCAGCATGCAATGCTTTCCCACAGCATTACGAGACATTTTTGTGACCAGTAGCATATTGAAGGACTCGGTCACTACTGTAAATGTGCATGTGTCACTACGAAGATTATGGAGCTAGCTCAATTGAGCAACTGCACGCAAGCGAATGTGGTCAAGCATGCTAACAGAGGGCAGATCAAAAACGTGTGCTAGCACATCATCAGGAGTTTAGATGAAAAGGAACAACACAAAATAATACTTACTGCATTTCTGCAAACTCGATGCTCTGAACGAAGGCCAGTCAGGGTCTGGTGCTTGGCCCGCTCGCACACGAGACAAGATATCCGCCCCAGACATTTTGCTTGGCCTCACGCCGTTGCTCATACTCACGTCGAACCACAACAGAGGGACGGGCGCCACCGCTATTTCGTCATTCTCTTCAATGAATTGTACTCCTCCTCACTAGAATGAAAGGCGTGGTCAGACATGATTTTCACTCAAGATACTTCACACTGTAACGTCTTCGCAACCTTTAGCGTACATTATAATAACTCCATGGCTATATCCCCATGCACGGCCACAATGAAACACGACGACGTCGCATTCCGGTATGCGCCAAGTAATAGAAGTAGCGGTAAAAGAGAAACAAACGGTGCTCATTGCGCGAAAAGGTCTGTTTAGACCATGCTTTGTAGCTTTTTACTTGCAACGGTTTCGTGATACCGAGGTTTCGCGCGAGTAGCTTATTTACATCCAGTTTTTCAAGCAACGGCAATGGCGTTTCGACTATACTCCGTTCATCCTTAAAACGATACTGAACCAAAGAACTTAGTGTATATAATAAGTGGCTCACATTCTTTCCACGAGCCAGCAGCCGCCGGTATGCGCGAGCACACGCTACGAAAATGACGTCAAAGACCTCCATTCGCGCTTAAAAGGACAGTGAAATGCATGGGCTTCGGGCCAAAGGAGAATAAATACAGGCTTTTCATCTCTACAAGTGAAAGCTATGTGTTTGTTAGACCAATTCATCGCTTACCCTCTACACCAGACACCACTGTGTAGATGAAAAACTTGTCTTTATTCTCCTTTGGCCCGAAGCCCATACATTGCACTGTCATCTTAACCGCGAATGGAGGTCTTTGACGTCATTTTTGTTGCGACGGTGGCTGCTGTCTCGTGGAAAGAATGTGCACTCTTAAAAAAAAAGGGTACTGTAGTACCCTCCTTAAGGGGGTAACCGACTTGCACACAGGGCAATCCCTTTTGGAGGTATCGTTACCCCCTGCAACGAGGGTGCAAACTTACCCCCTAGGTTAGAGTGCAACATTGCCTCCTTTTGGAGGTAACCTTAGTTCCTTTTGGTGTTAAAAGTGCATCCTTTCAGGGTCAGCCTTTACCTCCTTTAGGAGGGAATTTCAATCCTTTTGAGAGGTAAGACGACGTAATTGAGGGCGCTGCTTTTACCTCCTTTTGGAGGGAACTATGATCCACTTTGGGGTTAAATACACACGATGAGGAAAACAGCTCAGAAATCGGGGACTACGAAGAACAAACACGATAGAAAAGTGCTGTGCTGTCGTGTTTGTTCTTCGTAGTCCACGCTTTTCGAGCTGTTTTCCCCATCATGTATAACAGCAACCAACTGGCCCAGTTCACCACCTTATTAGAGGTTAAATGCACACTTGATGGAATCACTTTTACCCCCTAAAGGAAGGTACTATGGCCCTTTGTGGGTGTTATAGTACGTGCTTCAAATGTGGCCTTATAATAGATGAAGACGGCCTAGTTCTGAAAGTACATGACAATGTTTTATTGTGGCTGTCACAAACAAAATGGCATAAAAATCAATGGCATGACTAGACATCTTATAAAAGTTCTAAGATGAAACCACTAAGCGCAATAAAGACATCTGGAACAACACTTTCGGGGCTCTAGTCGTCGCTAAAGATGATCTAGAGGCAGAATGCAACCAGGACTGCCTCAGCAGGCGACGCGGCTTCGAGGTCTCCCTCCACTGCCACATAGCTGGGCGCCTCAGTATTAATTAGGCTTGAGTTGACAGCCTCCGGGTAGAATGCACTGCCTGCCTGGAACCAAAAAAATGTGGAAATCATGTGATATGAATTTGAAACATATCATCCCAAATTTGAAGAAATTGTGAAGAAATATTAGATTTTTCTAAGACGCATTTGGAGCATTTGATGGGCCACTGATTCTAGCATTATAAAGAATCGACCATACTTACCAGACGTGACCAGTTTAACTGTTGACTAACTACCACTGACTAAAATTATCACATGGCGGGTGGTAATCGTAGATTAGTAAGCACTTTGTATTCACCGGTCATGTTTAAATTTGTCACCCCGATTTACTTAGGTGACTAACAGATCTTAGTCAAAAGGGTACAACTAGTGTAACAGGTTAGTATATACAAGTGCTGATTGTTGGGCGAGTTGGCATTGTACGTGAAAAAACATGATTGCGCTTTAAGACAAGGACAGAGGAAGAACATACACCACAGAGCGCTACACCACATTAGCTACTCAGCACCACAGCAGATCCCTATGACCGCCAACCCTAACTGCCGAACTTAGGCAAATATGCAAATATTTTTGCCGAAGTGCTCTGCCAGATGCAAATTGAATTTATGTTTTATTTAGACATGAGAAGAACAGCAAACAAGGACGAAAACATAGAAAAAGAACACACCAAAAAAGACACACTCAAGCGCCTTGTGTGTCTTACTCTAATTTATTTACTTGAAGTATACCCTCAACTTTCTCTGGAAAATGAACGAACACCACACACACAAAGAAAAGATAAAAATCAAGAACCTCATTTCAAGTGCCCAAATGCGAACAAGAACATCAAAATAATATATCTGACTACGCTTACCTGCAGTTGCGTCCAAGGTAGCAGGCATCCAGTACCCTCGACGAAATCACCCTACAACGTTGACGCAGTAGGATTGAAATATATTCAATCAACTTCAAATAATGCAAACTTAGCCATCTGACTCACCTATTGCATGATCAGCTTTTAAAAATGCCTGATGACTCGCAAAAAAAATATGCCAAGACAATATACTTGCTAGTCTCTCTGCCGGCAATAAATTAACGACCTTATTCAGTAATATATTACTATTAATGTTTGCGAAGCGCACGATTAATTTCTGACTGCCGAATGTTGAACTTCGGCAAATACTTAAAGTTTTTTGCCGAAGTAATTTGCCAGATTAAAATTTGAAAATTGAATATATGTTTTATTTAGACACGAGAAGAACAGCACACAAGCAAGAAAACACAAAAAATAACACCGGAAAAGACACACTCAATTGCCTTGTGTCTTACTTTAATTTATTTACTCGAAGTATACACTCAATTTGTTCTCGGAAATGAACAAACACCACACACACAAAATAAACATCAAGGTCAAGAGCCCCATTTCAAGTGCACAAATGGGAACAAGAAATTCAAAATAAAATATCGCACTACGCTTACCTGCAGTAAACAGTGTTAAGAACTGTCACGAGATGCGTTCAAGGTAGCAAGCATCCAGTACCCTCGACGAAATCACCCTGCAACGTTGCCGCAGGATGAAAGAAATATATTCAATCAACTTCAAATAATGCAAACTTGAGCCATATCTAACTCGCCTACTGAATTATTACTTTTAAAAAAAACCTGATCACACGCAAAAAAAAAAAAAAAAGCCGAGACAACACTATAATTGCTAGTCTCTCTGCCGGCAACAACTTAATGAATTTATTCCGTAATATACTACTTTTAATGTTTGCGAAGCGCCTGAATAATTTCTAACTGCCGAATGTCGAACTTCGGCAAATATCTAAATATTCTTGCCAAAGTAATTCGCCAGATTAAAATTGAATGTATGTCTTATTTAGACATGATAAGAACAGCACACAAGGACGAAAACACAAAAAAAGAACACCGAAAAAGACACAGTCAAGCGCCTTGTGTGTCTTGCTCTAATTCATTTACTCGAAGTATACCCTCAATTTTCTCTCGGAAATCTAATTCATTTACTCGAAGTATACCCTCAATTTTCTCTCGGAAATGAACGAACAGCACACACACAAAATCAACATAAAAATCAAGAGCCCCATTTCCAGTGCAAAAAATGGGAACAAGAAAATCAAAATAAAATATCGGAATCCGCTTACCTGCAGTAAGCAGTGTTAAGAACTGTCACGAGATGAGTCCAAGGTAGCAGGCATCCAGTACACTCGACGAAATCACCCTGCAACGTTGCCGCAGGACGAAAGAAATATATTCAATCAACTTCAAATAATGCAAACTTGAGTTGTATCTATAACTCGCTTACTGAATGATCAGAGTTTTAGAAATGCCTGATCACAAGCAAAGAAAATGCCAAGACAATATAATTGCTAGCCTCGCTGCCTGTAACAACGTCATGACCTTATTCCGTAATATACTACTATTAATGTTGTGCGAAGCGCACGAATAATTAACTCAGACATTTATATTCGGTATTTCAAGGTAACGTGACGTTTGACCAAACTACTTATTAAACATCGTTAAATTAAAAAAAAAAAAAGTTGATATTAAAAATCAGCGTTTAACCCTGTCTTTTCGACATATCAACGACGTTGAGAATAAATCGCGCCGATTGGACGGTTCCGCCAATGAATGCCTGCGGAAAAAAAAAAACACCTTATGAAAATTTTAAATATTTGATCAGATCCTCAATTTAACGTCCGACGCGACACGCCAACGGCCCCAAAACAGAAAACCTCATACCCCCTCACGCCTTAAACGTAGGCGACCCCCCATTCAAAAGGCGCCTTCGCCCGGCCGCCCCGCTCGCCGAACCGCCGCTCGCCTCCTTCCTCCACCCGCACACACATACACCGGGAAAAGCTGCTGGCTACGCCACTGGTTAGCGTATGTCAACCTTCTAAATATGCGCTAGTGCAAGCGACAGTCATTCCTATTCTTGCTCTTTATGAACTTCGATGGTCTAAACCGTGTCTGCGTTCGCGCCACATACTAATTTTATCGAACGCTCGACGCCTTCAAACGTGCCAACATGTCCGCCAACCCTTTGTCTAAGGAAGACGGGGGTCGCCTTCCCGGGCGGTCATAACCGACGCCAACGGCCGACCGCGCACAACATTTCCTTACCTTCACACGGTGCACACAACTTGGATCTTCGACTGAAGTCAATGCAGCTCTCTCGGTGACCTCGTAAGAAGAGACTGAGCCGAACAGAACAACAAAGAACGTTCCTGCGCTGGAACGCCTCCGTCGAACATTCGAGAAGGAAGACCGTTATGCCGACACGACCAGCCGCGTCGGCGGGGAAAGCTTCGACGCTCCCGGGCGGCCGAGCAGGCGCTCGGCCGCCCGGGAGCGCGAAGAATCACGTGCCATACGAGGAGACCAATTAGCGAACTCGTTTGCGCCTTTCCACAGCCAATCGCAGCGCCTAGGCTTTGGCCGTGCAAAACAGGTGCACCCTCTGGGAGGTAATATGTGCCTCCTCGGTGCCCCTTCGCGGCGAACTCGTTGTGCCTCTCCCCTTGGCGCCAAAATATTGTAGGAAAAATTGCTTCAATTAAATATAGGATACTGTTAATATTTTTAAATCGCTGTTTCACTGCGAAGGGGTTGCTCTGGATTTTTGTTTTTAGTGAAGACAGCCACACAAGGCAAACAGCCTGCACCTCACAACGGTCAAAAAAGAACATTATGTTAAAATTTTGCGTAGGACCATGTTGACAAAATCAAGCGTTGACAGAAAACAATAACCCGAAAAAGATTTACTGTTTCTTATTTCCATTTGGTGCATTGAGTTCTGCTGCAGTTGCTTTTTATGCGTTCAACTTCGACACATTTAGTGACATATTTGGCATAAAAAATATCACTGGGAGCGAAAATTATTCGAGCCGGATTGCTGCAATACGATTTGCAGATGTAGAAACACCACAGGATATTGGATATGTTAACAAAGCCTCGGTTCGTGATGTGCGCGTTCATGAATTTCCTCTGACCCCCCCGCCCCCCCCCCCCCCCCCCCCCCGCTCCTCACCCCGCGTGTCCCGCATTTCGCTAGCAGGAAGATGGTCATCCTAGAAGCACGTATCGGCGCGGCTGGCGCAGCTGAGCACCGAGTGAGGCCTCCCTTCCGAGTGACATGAAATTGCCCAAAGCGCGCGCAGCTCCCCCCTTAGCCACCGCCTCCATAGAGTAATATAGTAAACGTAAAGAGAGGACACAGAAGCCGATTCGAGGCCCAGATAGTGCGTTTAATGCCCTCCGCTACGTGGCGCTTTCCTGTAATTTGGTTCAAATTAGTTAGAACTCTTTCCGTGAGAAGTATTCATTTTTTAAATCGTTATGCTTTAGAATTATTTAAATTACTTAAAACGACGAAATAGTTTTAATTTAATACGTCACAAAAATCACGTGAGGAATGGCGCCTGCCACGGCCTGCCGTGTGCCTGCTTGTCTGCACACCGTCACCTCAGCATCATTCTGCATGGCCTCTGCTCGTCCGTGCGTCGTTCGTCCGTGCCGTGCGTGCCGTCCGTTTGTGCTTTCTGCTGGAGCGTGTTCGGTCGGCTTTGCATCAAACAAGGTGACGCATATGTCGAGGAAGTCGAAGAGAAGTAAAAAGAAAGCACGAGGGATTGAAGACTGATCGAGACATTAGAAAGAGGAAGATGAGGGTGTTGTTTTTTTTACCATTAAACTCAACGGTCGCATAGACCTTTTGATGCCAAAGTCCACCGTCTCACTGATAGATCTTTAAAAATTCCACATTGTGCCAAAACCCGGGAGAGAGCTTCAAGTCATCGTATCGTGCTCAACAAGACGCTGCGAAGGCAAGTGAAACGGAAATTTTATTGTCAGCGGAGCCTTGATCACAAAAAGCCAAACGACGGAAGCATTACGACCGGGAGAAGTAACGCGAAGATAGACTCTTCGGCTTAGAGATCTACAAGGTTTGGAAACGGCTTCAGCTGACCACTGACCTCACAAATAGCCATGGATCGGTTGAAGCCAAGCGTTCAGCCCGACGAGCCAAGAACACGCGGCTGATTAACGACGCCGACACGATCTTGAACGATCCACAGACAGACATAGGCAGGCTCCACGCGGTGAAGGATCGACTGACTGCCAGCAATATCGAGCTAGACCGCATCAACGAGGAGCTGGAGCCACTATTGCCAACGACGGAGCTGAAAAATGAGTACGCTTCGGTAGCCGAATACCAAGACCACGCCATCAGGGTTGTCGCAGAGCTGCGATACAAGATCGAACACCTGGAGATCGCCAGACGTAACCCTGTTCCTCCGACAACGGCCCCACTACAAGGCGCTTATGAAAGTATCGCCCCAGTGAGTGGTCCAAGATTGCCGAAACAGGACATAACCATTTTCAAAGGCGACATCAGCCACTGGCGCACTTTCTGGGAGCAATTTGATGGAACGATCCACTTAAGTCGGGCATTGTCTACAACTGACAAGTTCCATTACTTACGAAGCTATCTCGCAGGCGATGCAGCATCGGCAATTGCCGGGTTACCGACGACCGAGCGGTGCTACGCAGATGCTATTGAACTCCTGAAACAGCGCTTCGGAGATCCAAAAAGAATAGAGCAGGAGCACCTATGAGCACTTCGAAACCTTCCTCCGATTCTATCTTCGGTTGACACCCGAGGTCCTCGCAAGCTTTATGATTCAACGCAGCTGAACATACGTTGCCTCAACGCCCTAGATGTTCCAACTGCAAGTTTTGTGGCAATGCTCAGCGACATTCTGATGAAGGCAATGCCATATGACATCGCCGTGCAATATCATCGGCAAGCCAGCTACAAGCTCTCAAACAACGCACAATTGATGCAGGGCGACGGTTCCGCATCAGAGACATCTACTGCCGCCTCGAATCTGAATGAGATTCTCAGTTTTCTCCGCATCGAAGTAGAAAGCAGAGAGCGAAGCGGCCACTCCGCACCTCGAGGCAAGGAGCAAACAAACAAAACGAAGGAACAGTCCCAGCCGGCGGCATCAGCACTCCATAGTTCGGCACCTTCAGCGCCAGGGGAATGCCTCTTTTGTCACTCGAAGAAGCATGAGACACAATTTTGCGATGCTCAGGAGACGCTATACAACAAAAAGAACATGTTAAGAAGAGATGGGAGGTGCTTCCGGTATACTACAAAAGGGCATCGTGCTAGGGATTGCCGAAAAAGGTTGATCTGCTCATCATGCGGTGGTCGACATGCCGTCGCTATGAGTGACCCATCACACACACCAACAAAAGAAGGAGCAGTCGCCTGTGTGTCTTCGTCTAAGCCGGATGAAAGGAGAAATGACTCGTGCCAACAGACAATCGGAGGTCGAGTCCACCTACAGACATTCAAAGCATGGGTCATCAACAAGGACACCGGCCGATATATAAGGGGAATTCTGGAGGGAGGCAGTCAGCGATCATTTATTCAAGAAGGCTTGACGCAGCGATTGAATCTCAAGAACACTTTTGGCAGCAATACCATTAAGGAACTTAAACATAGCAATGTAGGGGAGGTCCGCCTCAAGAGTCAATTTGACGATAGCAAGTGCTTAATCGAAGTGGTAACTATTCCGGTTATTTGCCAGGACATTGCAGCGCAAATTTCTGAGGACAGTTTTGTAGAGCTCTTACGCCTGCAAAATAGAAATCTAGCCGATGACACAGTGGTTCCAGAAGTGCAAGTTACGCCGGGAATTAGCTTACTTATTGGATCTGACCAAGTTTGGAAAATCCTCACAGGAGAGGGCGTGAGATGTAAGGAAAGCGAGTGTATGGTGGCAGTCAACACAAAAGTAGGTTGGACGTTGCAGGACCGTCTATACCAAAAGGAATCTTGACGTCCGCATCGACCTTGATGGTATGTGTACTGAACACCCAAACTTTGGCGGAAGATGAAATGACATCCCAGTTACTAAAAGCCTTCTGGGAGCTCGATGCCATTGGAATTTCGGCTAAGGAAGCTACGGACGACAAGCTAAACCTCTTCACATATTTCGAAGAAAACATAGTCAAAGATGGCCAACGGTACGAAGTAGCGTTTCCTTGGAGGGAGGATTGCACAGAGCCCTTGGAGAACAATCGAGACATAGCAGTCTCACGCTTGCGTTCGCTTCTCAGACGACTTTCATCCAAATAAGGTTTACTTCATCGGTACGACACCACCATCCGTCAGTACATAACGTTAGGTCATGCAGAAGTGGTACCATCCGACTTGGAAAGTGATAACAAGAAACGCATCTATTACATGCTACACCAACAAGTTGTTCGTGAGGAGTATACAACCACAAAGCTACGGGTAGTCTTCGACGCTTCATCACATGCAAAAGGATGCAAGTCTCTCAATGACTGCCTGGAAAAGGGACCAAACCTGAATCCAGACATCCTCCAGATCCTTCTTCGGTTCAGATGGTATGCGATCGCCTTGACAGCTGATATTGAAAAGTCTTTCCTTCAGATAAAAATCAGTCAAAAAGACCGTGATGCGGTCAGATTCCCGTGGTTTGCCAATGAGCCTACCGGGCCATTTGATTTAGAAAGCTTACAGGAATCGCGAATGACGAGAGTCTCTTTCGGGCTGTCCTCCAGTCCTTTTCTATTGTCTGGGACAATTCAACTCCACCTAAAAATTGTGGCTGCTACAAAGAACATTGTTGAAAAGATGAGGAGCTCTTTTATGTCGATGACATTTTGATGTGTGCCGACACGGTCCGAAGAAGCGATTACGCTATACGAGACGTCTAACTCCATCATGAATGATGCGGGCATGAACTTGAGAAAATGGGCCTCAAACGACAAGCACGTGCAGCGCATAATGAACGAAGCGGAAGGAGATGCGGTACCGGCCGACAGGAACCTTAAGCTGTCCAGAATCTCCAAGGTACTGGGAATGACTTGGGACAAGGACAGTGACAGTTTCCAGTTTTCGGTGGACTCTCTTACATCGTTCCTTCAGACAAAAGTGGACACCAAGCGTTCCGTTTTGCAAGCTGCGTCAAGAATATTTGATCCCATGGGATTCATTGCCCCTTTCACTATACGAGATAAGCTCATATTCCAGAAACTATGGAAACTGGGAGTGAGCTTGGGATGAAGAAATACCGGAGGAACTATATGTCGAATGGTCCAAATGGTGCAGAGACATTCCTAAAATCTACGCAGTACATGTGCCAAGGCACATTAAGAATGGACTAAAGAAACCGTTTAAAGAAGATCCAGTTGCACATATTCGTGGACGCCAGCATGCAGGCATATGGGGCATGCGCCTATCTCAGAATCGAAGATAACAGCGGGCACGTTGGGACTACATTAGTTACCGCAAAGTCAAGAGTGGCGCCTCTTAAGGTATTGTCATTGCCACGATTGGAGCTCATGGGAGCCGCAATTGGAACGAGGCTGCTGGAGTACCTTCGTTGTACGTACACAGAGGTTAAAGAAACATACACCATGTGGACTGACTCGACAGTTGTGCTAAGTTGGATAAGAGGTCCGGCGACCAGGTGGAAGCCATTTGTCAAACACCGCGTTCTGGAAATTCAAACTAAGAGCGTGCCAGAGAAATGGAGACATTGCCCGGGAGAGACTAACCCAGCGGACCTACTGACAAGAGGAGAATCTCCATCGATTCTTCGCGATAGCTGTCTGTGGTGGGAAGGGCCGAAATGGCTCATTTCTGGAGCAGATGACTGGCCGGAAACCCCACATCAATTAGGGGAACTCAATGAGCTCGAAAGAAATGAGTTGAAACCTACCCAGGTGTACCTGCAGACAGAAGGTCAAGAAACGGCCACACTTTTTGATTTAAAGAAGTACAACGGGTATCAGAAGGTACTTAGAATAACAGCCTGGGTGCTGAGGTTTGTGCGTAACTGCAGTTCTAAAGAAAATAGACAAGTCGGCCAATTAGCGGCTGTAGATTATGCTGCAGCAGAACGATATTGGATAAAGCAAGCTCAAGGACAAGCCTTTTCAAGGGAGATTCAGTTGCTTTCTAGCAATCGGGACATTGAGCCGGCCTCTCCTCTTTCAGATCTGCACCAATTTCTGGACCACGATAATACACTCAAGGTAACAGGACGGCTGCAACAATTCCACGCCCCTTGCTCCGTGACACAGCCGATCATATTACCGAACGATCATCGTCTGACTGAGCTGATTATTACGGATGCTCATTATCAAGTCGGCCATGAAGGAGTATCTAGCACCATGGCCACCCTCCGACAGCGATTTTGGATACCTCGAGCACGACAGGTAATTAAGAAGACTATCCGAAACTGTCTTCTATGTTCGAGGTTTCGCACGAAGCCTACACTTGTGCCGTTCGCTCCCCTTCCAGCGGAACGAATTAATGTTACAAAGCCGTTTGAGATCTCAGGCATTGACTTCGCAGGACCTTTATATGTGAAGGAAGCGAGTGCAGGAACTAACAGCTCTAAGGCGTATATTGTCTTGTTTACGTGCGCGACAACAAGAGCTGTCCATCTAGAGCTCTCGAGTGACCTCTCCACGGAAGCGTTTCTTCTCGCATTCCGAAGGTTCATTTCCCGAAGAGGAATACCAAGTACAATATACTCTGATAATGCTACTTCCTTCAAGAGGGCGTCGGCTGACCTAAGGGTAATTTGGAATTCTCTGAGTCATCCGGACTTATCGTCATACCTCGCTCAACGGAGAATTAGATGGAAATTTATTGTTGAAAGCGCTCCCTGGTGGGGAGGATGGTGGGAGAGGTTAGTTCGCTCAGTAAAGGTAGTTTTAAGGAAAGTTCTGGGAAGAAGCAGTCTCAAGTTTGAAGAGCTAGCAACGGTGCTTGTGGAAGCAGAAGCCATTATTAATTCCCGACCATTAACATACGTTTACTCCGACCTCAAGGAGCCAACACCTGTCAGTCCAGCTCATTTTCTGATTGGACAAAGCCTCATTGTTCTTCCGGAAGTCGGTTCAGACTCTCAACTTCCCAAGTCCATGACTCACAGGGAATCCACTCGGAGGCTGAGGTATAGACAACTGGTTATGGACCACTTTTGGAATCGGTGGAGTAAAGAGTATATCGTGCAACTGCGATCGGCTCATCAGTACCCAAACGTCAAGGCTGCTTCGTTGAAAGTTGATGACGTAGTACTGTTAGAGGACAAAAAATCTCCAAAATATTTTTGGAAGCTCGCCCGAGTTACAGAGGTCTACGCTGGAACAGATGGGTGCGTAAGAGCATGTCTCGTACGAGACAAAGATGGAAACGTATATCGCAGACCAGTTCAAAAGCTGCATCTACTTGAAATCCATTCACCTTTGCTTGCTCGGGAGGATGTTGAGAAAGTCGAAGAGAAGAAAGAAGAAAGCACGAGGGATTGAAGACTGATAGACACTTTAGAAAGAGGAAGATGAGGGTGTTGTTCTTTTTACCATTAAACCCAACGGTCGCATAGACCTTTTGATGCCAAAGTCCACCGTCTCACTGATAGATCTTTAAGAATTCCACAAAGGGCATGGTTTAAATTAGAAAATTGCTCAGCATAGTCGAAAAACACTAAATCAACAAATTGCAGAACGATAGAAGGCACGCGAAGCATTTTACAGCTCTCTGAAAAACCGCACGAATTCGACGGGTTTTTAAGTTTCGGTTTGCTATCGGAGCGCATCTAGGGCCTCACAGCAGCGCGCCCCGTGGAGAGATAGCGCATCCAACCTCTGCTGCGCTGTCATCGCGCGACGCAGCAAAGGCTGGTTGCACTATCTCTCCACGGGGCGCGGTGCCACCGGGGCTGAGATGCGCTCCGATAACAAACCGAAACTTAAAAACCCGTCGAATTTGTACGGTTTTTCAGAAAGCCGTAAAATGCTTCGCGTGTCTTCTATCGATCTGCAATTTGTTGATTTAGTGTTCTTTTGACGATGCTGAGCAATTTCCTAGTTTAAACCATGCCCTTAAACACAATATTAAAAAAGTTAATTACGCAAAAATAATTAACAACTTAATTATCTCGGACTTTAATAATTTTGCTAAATGGGCTCCTGGCCCAGGACCAAAACGCCACAAGCCTTTATTCGTTGCGATGAGTAGTTTTCGCACGAGCGATTTGGCCTGCGTTCTCTGAAACACCCTGTATATATATATATATATATATATATATATATATATATATATATATATATATATATATATATATATATATATACTGTAAACGACTTATTTTTCGCGGGCTCAATATTTCGCGTTTTAGGTCACGGCTGAAGATTTGGAATAATTCGCGGATTCTAATTTTCGCGACGCGGTGGAATCTCAATATAGATTCCAATGTGTTTACATTTTACCGGAATTGTTCGCGGGACCTATTTTTCGCGAATTGTAGACGATTCGCGAAAATTAAGTCCCCGTGAAAATTAAGTCGATTACAGTATATATATATATATGTCATGATCTTCATGACAAAGATTGCGCCGCGGCCGCGATCGAAGACGAAGAAGATTTGGAAGAGGACGAGGTGGGGAGCGCGCGACCGAGCAGGAAGTTGGAAGCTAAGCACGGACCGCGACGGTCGGCCTGCAGATCGCTCAAGAGCTACCACGGTCAGCGGAGCGCTGAGTCTAGCGGTCTGGTCGACGGAACCTTCGCCGGACTCCGACACGTGGGGCTGCCATGCACAGCTCCCAGCCAAGTCTGCGCTACGACCTCCAACCATCGAGGCGAAGGCAACCGCCTTCACGAGGACACGCCACGGAGGACTCGTGAGCGAGATTCACCTGATGTGTCTATGACTTGACGGAACTTTGATTAGTGTTGAGACGCGTGTAAAGATTTCTTTATTGTACTTTTTTTTTCTTCTGGTAATTCTCTTTCTTTTCTGACGGTTTACTTTTATCTTTCTTTCTCATTATAATTCTTCCGCTCCCTTAAATAATATAATGTATTTCTCATTCCTGAAACTCTCATGGTATTTGTCTTCCTCTTTTCCCAACGGGCGTGACAATTTGGCGAGCCTGCCAGGATATTAGCCCACTTATTAGATCACGCTTGTTTGGGAGAGCGGGAGCACTGTCATGGCTAGCTCCGGGATTGTAGAAACTGAGAAGCTGATGGCGGCCGGAAGAGAGCTAGGGTACGCTGGAGAAGAGCTCAGGAACTGGGTCGAGCGAGAAAAGAATTATTTGAGAGAAGAGCGAGCACAGGCGCGCGAGGCGGAAAAAGAAGAACAACAAGCGAGAGAACGCGCATGCCAGGCCGAAGCCATCAGACTAGACAAAGGACTCGAGATTTTAGAGTTATGAATCGCGGCTCAGGAAAGAGAAACTCGCGTGGCACGAGACGAGGGGGACCGAAGTAATTCAGCTGGGCCAAGTCATCGGGCAAGCCCTCATAAGCTTATTCCGCAATACAACGAGAAGCGCGACGACCTCGACGCTTATTTGCAAAGATTTGAGCGTACGGCGACAGGTCTAGAATGGCCACAAGAGAAGTGGGCAACCACCATGAGTTTATGTCTAACGGGAGACGCATTGAGCGTCGTTGGTCGAATGACTCCTGCGGACGCGATGGATTACACCAAGGTGAAGCTCGCGCTGCTACAGAGGTTCCGATATGTGATGATTTTGGAAACCTTTTACTAAAGCTTGATAAAGTTAGGACGTGGCTGGGGCCATGGCTGCAGGCCTGGGAGATCGGTCGGAAGTGATCTTGCTGGCGATGCGGCTTCCGTTACATCTCCCTTCTATTGTTTGATTTAGAGATTCATTCTGATGAGTGGCTTCACCAGCCTTCCAGCTCTTGTGGTTGTAGTTGTACCATGCCCATTCTTAGGTGGGATGTCCGTTTCACTGCAGCTTGTCCCGCTGGCTGGTGGAGAGTCAATTCCTCTCTGGCTTGTGAAGTGTGGCTGTGCGGTAGTTGGTACCACAGTCTTTGGGTCTTCCAAGTCTGCTTTGGTAGGTCTGATGAAGGACGTGTTCCGTCTGAGGTTGCCCCTGGTAGTCTTCACAATTAACGACCTTGGTTGAGGCGCCTTTCTCAGAACTGTTCCTGGGATCCAGGTTCGGTGTCTGTCAAAGACTCTGACTTTGGATCCTTCACCGATTTCTGGAACGGGTGCTGCATGTATGTCTGCATACACCTTTTGTGTTCTACGCAGTGCTTCGAGCTTTTCTTTTACAAAGAAGGTTATCGTGAGAAATTTCGTGATGCGAAACCGGGAGACGGAGAAACTAGACGACAGTTTGCGGCGAGGTTGGCCGGATATTTTGATAGATGGTTGGAAGTTGCAGAAGTGGAGAAGAGCTTCGTGGCGCTACGAGAGACGATGCTCATCGAACAGTTTATTACAACATGTTCCAGCAAGCTAACCGTTTTCTTGAAAGAAAGGGACTGCACGACGCTAGACGATCTGGCAGGAAAGGCTGACGTATTTCTAGAGGCGCAAGTTCAACAGAGCAATGTAAAAGCGACAGGAGACGAACGTGAGTTTAATACCAGCATGAGGACATCCGGTAACGCGCTCAAGGAGGATGTAAGGAGAACTCTCCGATGTTTCTGGTGTAACAAGATAGGGCACAAGGCAGAGAACTGCCAGAGTCGAAGCAAATGCTCTAGACCACCTACGTGTTGGAACTGTGGGAAGCCGGGGAATAAAGCTGAAAGATGCAACCTGAGGTCTGGGGATAAGCCCCAAGTTTCTTGCCTATGGACAGCATCGGATGAAAGGCCAGGGGAACCGGACGATTCCTACATTACCCTCAAGAATGGAGGCAGGATCCCAGTTGTAAGTGCGGCCGTTGGACGAGCACCCAAGTTCTTGGTGGAGGACATGCCTGTAGTTGAAGGTCGTGTTGGGGAACAGAAGACAACAGTGCTGCGGGACACTGGCTGTAATACCGTAGTTGTGAAAAAGAGCCTAGTCCCTGTCGAGTGCTACACTGGCAAATCGAGCCCTGTGTTTTTGCTTGACCGAACCGTAAAATACCTACCAGAGGCTGAGATCTTTGTTGATACACCTTTTTTCACTGGAAAAGTTATCGCAAAGTGTGTTGACAACCCGCTGTACGATTTAGTTCTTGGCAACATCCCCCAGGCAAGAGAGGCGCACGAGCCGGACCCGACCTGGAATTGCGACCAACAGAGCAGCAACGAAATTCCACCGCGGACCGAGCATCTGGGGTGCGAGGACAAGGAAGAGAAGAAAATCGGGAAGAACAGAGCTGATTCATCAGGACACGTCCCAAGTAGCCACTCTACAATGCTACATGTCAACGTCGCCGGACTTGGACAGGCGAAGAATGGTAGCAATAGAGGACAGGCACCCTTGAACGTACCACAGGTTCCAATCCTTGAAACGACAGCATAGGAGCTCTCGAAGGAGCAGAGGAATAACCCATCCCTGAAGAAGTGTTTTGACTACGTAGGAAAAGTGATAAGGAAACACAGATGCCGGACAAGATATGATATGGTGATTCGAAACAACTTGCTTTTCCGAAGCTGCGTGTTCGCCACTGGGAGAAGCATTGAGCAATTAGTGCTCCCAACGAGATACAGACCAACTGTGTTGTCAATGGCACACGATGGCATCATGTCTGGACATCAAGGTGTGAAGAATACGCTTGCATTGGTGACAGAAGAGTTCTTCTGGCCCGGAATTCAGAGCGACATCAAGCGGTATGTTCGCTCGTGCGACGTATGCCAACGAACAGTGCCAAAAGGAAGAGTGGGCAAAGCACCTCTGGGGACCATGCCTACAATCGACACACCATTCAAGCGAGTGGCAGTCGACATCATCGGGCCAATTAAACCAACAGCAAGTTCGGGCAACCGATATATTTTGACGATGGTGGACATGGCCACAAGGTACCCGGACGCTGTCCCCTTGGGGAACATTGGGACAGAGCAAGTGGCAGAAGCGCTTTTAGAGATGTTTGCCAGGTACGGCATTCCATCAGAGGTCCTTAGCGATCGAGGCTCCTGCTTCACCTCAGATCTCATGAAGGAGGTGAGCAAACTTCTTTCTGTGAAGCGTCTACTGACCACCCCTTACCACCCGATGGCGAATGGACTGGTTGAGAGATTTAACGGAACCATCAAACAGATGATGAAACGAATGTGTCAGGAGAGGCCCAAAGACTGGGATAGGTACCTTCCGGCATTGCTGTTTGCCTACAGAGATGTCCCGCAAGCAAGCCTGAAGTTCTCACCTTTTGAGTTGCTCTATGGGAGGAAGGTGCGTGGACCTTTGGCCATCCTCAAGGAGATATGGTCCAACGAGTCTCTCAAAGCTGACCTCAAGACGACCTACACCCATGTCCTAGAATTAAGAAATAAACTGGAAGGGACATGCGAGTTGGCTCACCATTGTTTGGAAGAAGCCAAGGGCAAGTACAAAAAATACTGCGACAAGAAGACCGTCACCCGCCAACTGAGACCAGGGGACTTGGTTCTCATTCTGCTTCCAAGCGATCACAATAAACTGATCATGCAATGGAAGGGACCCTTTGAAGTCTCGAGTAGGAGAAATGAAGTCGACTACGAGCTTGATGTGGGCGGAAGAAAGAAAGTATTCCACGTGAATATGTTAAAAAAATATGAAGAAAGGCTGGAGTACGGGATGAATCGGCCAAGTTGCGGCGCGGCGAGGCAAGACTTCAGCTAGAGGACTCTTTCCGAAAGAAACACTACAGAACAGTCTTAGCAAGATGTCGTCGTCAACGAGGACTTGCAGGAGAAAGAAAAAGACGAGGTATGGAGATTGATTGGACAATACCAGTCGGTGTTTTCAGATCGACCCGGCCAGACCAACTTGGTAACGTGTGACCTGAAACTGACGACTGAGGAACCAGTCCGGGTGAGACAATATGCGTTGCCCTTTGCGGTCCAAGACGTAGTAGAAGAGGAGATCTCGGGGATGCTACAATTGGGAGTCATCGAATGGTGTACGTCACCCTACAATGCACCGGTCGTGATCGTTAAAAAGAAAGACGGGTCCAACAGATTTTGCGTGGATTATCGAAGATTGTATGACGTGTTGAAAGTAGACGCGGAGCCTATCCGAAGGATTGATGTCACCTTTGCTAACGTGGGACGAAAGAGGTTCTTTTCGAAATTAGACTTATCGAAGGGATACTGGCAAATCAGGAGGGAGGAGTCGGCCAAAGAGAAAACTGCATTCTCTTCAGGAAGTGGACACTACCAATTCAGGTTTATGCCGTTCGGGCTTAAGACTGCCTCGGCTATCTTTACAAGACTGACGAGGAAGCTACTTGCTGGAATCGCTGACGCTCATCACTATATTGACGACATCCTGATAGCGTCAGACTCATGGGCACAGCACATGGAAACTCTGATAACAGTTTTCGATCGTCTGCAAGCCGCTAACATCACAGCGCGACCAAAGAAGTGTGAGGGGGGTTCACCGAGACGGTCTTCCTCGGGCACGAGCTAGGAGGAGGACGGATCGCGCCCAACGCGGAGATCCTTGAAAGGATTCAAGATGCACCGCGACCATTGACGAAACGCCAAGTCAGGTCATTTCTTGGATTATCTGGGTACTACCGCGAGTTTGTACCAAACTACGCGGATCTTGCTGCGCCACTGGTGGAACTCACGAGCAAAGGAGCACGAAATGATGCCGAGTGGGGTGAAGACCAGGAGGAGGCATTTGAGGAGTTGAAGAGGTGCTTGTCGAGGTCACCTAACTTACTGGCACCAGATCCCGAAAAGGAGTTTGTTTTACGTACAGATGCGTCTGATGCGTGTTTGGGTGCGGTATTGCTGCAGGAAAGCGAAGGCTTGTTACACCCTGTGGCATATGCTAGCAGGAGGCTGAGCAAACCAGAGAGAAATTATGCCACCATAGAAAAAGAATGCTTGGCAATTGTATGGGCCGTCGAGAGATTTAGGCTGTTTCTTCATGGCCGGCAATTTCGGATTCAGACCGATCACCGACCGTTGGAATTTCTGAACAGGGCGAAGCATGCTAACAGTCGCGTGATGCGATGGAGTCTGGGGCTGCAAGACCAGAACTTCTACGTAGAATATATCAAGGGAACTGATAATGTTGGAGCGGACTTCATGAGTCGCGTTGAGATCTAAAGGGGAGTTTCATTTTTTTACGACGTGGAACGTGGGAACAGATTAAGTAATTTGACCAGTGAACGTGCATTTGGTATAGTGTCAGGATAGGATTTTTGTTTCTACAAAAATGGAAGTCAGATCTCGTTTTGTATTTTTGTAAACGTGTTGTTGGGAAATTTAGTGATTAAATGTGAGCCCTTCAGTGGTACGGGCAAGGTTTCAGATGAGTAAAAAGGGGCAAGGTAAATGACAAAGTACTTTGGTAATTATTCATATGTGTACTTCGTGGAAAACTATTTGTTTGACTTTGTGAATACTGGTCGAACACGTGCGCGGGTGCTGCAAGAAAGTAATTTTGCGTGCGCGTGTATGGCGACAACGACCATGTATCAACGACGTCGTCACGTGCAGAAATCTTCATGAGATGAAGTTTTTAAAAGTTGGGGGAAATGTCATGATCTTCATGACAAAGATTGCGCCGCGGCCGCGATCGAAGACGAAGAAGATTTGGAAGAGGACGAGGTGGGGAGCGCGCGACCGAGCAGGAAATTGGAAGCTAAGAACGGACCGCGACGGTCGGCCTGCAGATCGCTCAAGAGCTGCCACGGTCAGCGGAGCGCTGAGTCTAGCGGTCTGGTCGACGGAACCTTCGCCGGACTCCGACACGGGGGGCTGCCATGCACAGCTCCCAGCCAAGTCTGCGCTACGACCTCCAACCATCGAGGCGAAGGCAACCGCCTTCAAGAGGACACGCCACGGAGGACTCGTGAGCGAGATTCACCTGATGTGTCTCTGACTTGACGGAACTTTGATTAGTGTTGAGACGCGTGTATAGATTTCTTTATTGTACTTTTTTTTTTCTTCTGGTAATTCTCTTTCTTTTCTGACGGTTTACTTTTATCTTTCTTTCTCATTATAATTCTTCCGCTCCCTTAAATAATATAACGTATTTCTCATTCCTGAAACTCTCATGGTATTTGTCTTCCTCTTTTCCCAACGGGCGTGACAATATATATATATATATATATATAATATTTTTTTCACTCTTTGGTGACGGCCGAAACTAAGCAACATAATTTTCTCTAAAGGCTACTACTATTTACAAAACATGATGAGCGTAGTTATTATATTTGCAATAATTTGATAGCAGAAACGTAACTAGATCAAGCATTGTCAAGCTACTTGATGAGTTGGCGTTCAATGAAACGGCGTTCGATGAAATGTCCACTATTCGATGAAACGGCAATCAATAAAACAGAGTTTCATCGAACGACGATGCGAAGCTTTTGTGAGCCGCGATATTTCGTGCAAAAAAGAAAGAAAACAGAATAAACGACAAGTAAAACCACAGAACTGCCCTGCCTCATTTCACCCTCAGTTGGAGCTCGGCCGACACATTGCGCCGATCAAACATCACCAACAGCTCAACACCTAAACGCGACGGCGTTCACTATCTTTGTTTGGGTGTTTCCGCCCACTAATATAACAACGCACCCAATGCGCCGTGATAAAGCGCTTTTTGTCTTTGTGTATGTGTTTCCGCGACATGTAGCCTTTGTTTGCGTTCTGACTAAGAGTGAAACCAAGTACAGTATACTAAAACACCGTTAGTTGTCTATCCTTTTAGCAACGCTCGCACACGTAAACGATGTGCTTGTCTTTGACGCAATGACATTCTCCTCTCCAATACACGGACAATTGGACAAAATAGGTTGGTCGGTCTTCACTCATTAGTTTCGAACTGTTTTGACCGTGACGTATGTATAATTCAAAGAAGCACCGACAGGCGGGCGCCTCTTTGAAAATATATCATGCTCGCGTAGAGATTTTTAGCGGCTATAGAATTGTCCGTGGGTATTTAATTCTAGGACAACTTGTCGGCGTCAGTATACGTACAGGCGCTGGAGGCGTGAGCAAAATGCTGGCAGATGTCGGCTTGACGAGCCCTACATTCTCCCTTTGTGGCAGATGGCAAATAAACCAAGAATAATATTTGTCGACGGGCATTTGGTTGAATAGGCCAATCGGTAGTAGGATGACTCGTCGAAGGGTAATTCATCAAAACTTCCAACTCATTGACCATTGTCTGTGAGGCCATTCAGTTGTCAGATTGCACTCATCTTCTGTGTTAGAACACATACACATGTTAGACATTTTCATATAAGTAAGTTTTGGGCACCAGATATTTTATTGAAACGCTGTTTTACCGAATTTCACATCTCCCGATTCGTCGAATTTTGATATGAAATCATAATATAATTACTATACTCGTCACTTCTTCGATTAGAATTGGTTACAGATAATTATAAAATAAAAGTAGGCTTTCGTCGCGAAAATTATGTCGATTACAGGCTATGCCATCGTAGCCGAACAGTGAAAAAATGTTATGGAATGTTTTGGTTAGGGTTCAGGAAAGACAAAGGCGATTCTTCAAATGCGCACTGGTCACACAGGCCGACTGGTAACAGGATGTTTCGTGGCATAGGAATATTTGTCGTAGGGTGACTCGTCCATCGGACTGTTCGTCACAGCGAGAGTGCAGGGAAGGACAATAATCTGTCCCCGATGTCTTGCAGAAGAAAAGAATATTAAAAAAAAAGAAGAAGAGAAACAACTCTATACCGTCATTCAGTCAGGACTCACGGCAATACTTGTAACGTAGCGGAAATTCCGATCTCTCTTCTTGTGAACGGTACATTGTAGCTAAACCTGGCTTCCTGATTCGATTAGCCAAAGTAGCAACAAAGCGGCATTTTACGATCGAGCGAGCACTACCGTCGGAAACACTGCACAAAATAATTTTATGTGGAGTTTCACGGCTTTCCACTGCGACATAAGCACGCGGATAGAAAAATAAATATTGACGACACTAAAAGTCGAATATTTTTGGCACGCTCACACATGCTTTTTCTTCATCATTTGATGACTCGCATGCTGATTTCGGTTGCGCATGCGTACTTCTGACCGGCAAATTTATTGCGTACGCGAAGCTTTTTCGTACGATCCACTAAAACTCTTTATTTTGAGTGTCCAAGTTTAAGCGGTGCGTGTTGTTTTTTGATCTCTGTCCGAACGATGCGAAGTTTTACGTTTTTATCCTGTGAGTGAAGTGAGTTGGTTAGTGCTAGCATCGAAGGCTTACTTCGAGCTCTATTTTGGAAATAAGGTCTCTGTTGCTGCATCGCGGACAAAAATATATATGCTCTTATCACTGTAGCAAAAGAATGTGACAGGATTCGTGCTCTTGTTATGATCGTGTACCGTTGTAGTCCACGTCATCCCAGCACGGCGTATTGTTTTTGTATTCTGTTCAGCCCTGCGAACCACACCTAGGAAAAAAATAAAATTTGCGCCTTGTTTGTTCAATTTTTTGTTAAGATGCAGAAACACATCGCGCCCCGTGTTTTTGAAGGCACGGTAGACGGTGGTGAGGTGGCCGACTCCCATGTCCACCGGCGTCTCGCTCGATCTCCTCGGAGGGGGATTCGGAAATTTCGGTGTGGGACGTTTCGGTGTAGGGCGTTTCGGGGCGGTCTTTGTGGTGCACGAACTTTTGGGTGCACGGACGTTTTGGTGTACGAACATTTCGGTGCACGGACTTTTCGGTGTGGGACTTTTCAGTGTGCGGACATTTCGGTGCAAGGACCTTTCGGTGCACGGACATTTCGGTGCACGGAAAATCAAAATCACGAGTTTTTTTTAGCTTTGTCTAAACGTAATAAGCACTATTCTAGCTTGAAATTTATTTTTGTGCGCTTTATAAATTTGTAGACGTGGTCGTTCATTTACGGCTACTTATATACGACATAAGTGACTTTGTTAGGCACAGCACCATCCTGCGGGAGGACTGGATACGTTGGACGTTATGTTTAATTTGACGGTGTCTCTTTTCCAACGTACGCACTAGACGCATCACATCGTGTTTGCGCGTTGGGTCAATACAGGCGTTCTCGGCGCCTTCTGTAAAGGTGTGTGCAATATTGTTGGTAATCTGTGTAGGAAACGCTCCAACAGCAAGAAGCTTGAGAGTGTTGAAAATTACCTTAGACATGTGATGCGACTAGTGCGAACGTTGGAAAAGAGAGACCAACAAACGAACCATAAGGTCCGACGTCTCCAATCCTCATGCAGGATGGTAGTACACCTAACAAAGTCACTTAGGTCATATATGAGTAAGTGACCGTAAATAAATGACCAAGTCTACAAATTTATAAAGTGCGAAAAAAATAAATTTCTAGCTAGAATAGTGCGTATTACGTTTAGAAAAAACTAAAAAAACCTCGTGATTTTGATTCCCGTGCACCGAAATGTCCCCAAACTGATGGCCCAGCTGGGGCCAGCAGCGGCTGGCCCCAGCTGGGCCGGAGCATTGGCAGCGCCCAGTGTCGGATGCTTTGTTCGTTGTTCGTCTCGGCGAGTTGATTTCAGACGCGAAAGTCGTCATATGAGGCCGGTCGAAAACGACTTCAGAGTTCAGCGTGGCGTCTGACGTAGGTATAACGTGAAAATATGGAGGAACGGTGTGCATTTCGCTGGTGACCGACGGGGATATTGCCACGAAAGAAACAATTGGCCCTACGTTGCTCTGAAGTCGAATTGATTCGGATACCGCTAGGATACATTTTAAGGCGACGTTTTTGTGCTCTCGTTGACCATCGGAACCTTCGAGATCTGCAGTGAAGCGTGTGCAATATATTTGGATACACAGTTTAGTGACGGAAATTGCGTGAGTCGTGCTTGGCAGTGTGTAATCGTGGTGCCGCTTCGTTCAAATGACTGAAGGCTCACTTTGGTTGTGGGGTGCACCGGAGAGCTGCCTTGAAGCTTGTAATTTCCGTGCCGTGCTAAATGATACTGTGCTGCTTCCCAAATTGTTCCGACGTAGACGTGCACTTTCACGGAGCACAGGTGCGCGGCGCACCGAAGAGCTGCCTTCAAGCTGGTAGTTCCTGTGCCGTGGTAAAGGTGGTGCTGTGCTGCTTCCTAAATTGTTCTGGCGTAGACGTGCACTTTCACGGAGCACAGGTATTGATTGATTGGTATTGATTCCGCTGGTCTGTCGCACATTTCGTCGATACAAAAGTTTTATCAACACTCGTTACGCGAATTGCAAGCTGTATGGACATTTCATCGCGCGTGTAACCTACCAGGTCCATCCGTTCACGCCGCTTTGCGACGACAGTCTGCAGCGGCTCATTACAAGAAGAGTGGTCCCACATCCATTTCAGTTCAGCTCGTCCACAGCAGTCGCCAAACCCCGAAGGACACGATTTATTCGGACAGAATGCCACTAAAGCGGTACGTGCAGTTTTTTTAGTGGTCAGGATAGACTCTTTTTTGTCTGTTTTGTTATATTGTCACGGATGCTTGCTCCAGTCCTATTTTCTATCAATATTTACTAATCTGAAATGTTCCAGGCCATGCTCAGCTGTCATCGTATGTTCTGGTGGGGGTGCTGCGCACTTTACTCATAGCCCTTTACTCTGTGTCGACCCTGGCGGCCCCTCAGCCGAGTTGCCCGATAACAAGACACGGGTGGCGGATTATCCCGCGTCTTAAACCCCCGGCGAGCCGGGAACCAAGTCCTATTCCGAGGCCGGCAGAAAAACCGCAAGACGAGCGAGTACCACAAGAACGAACCTCTGAAATACACCACGAAGCACTTGAAATCCGAGCCAGTCGCTGCTATACCAGCAAGAACCACCGGAATTCGCTCCTTTGCTAGAAAAACCGAAGCTGACTATGCCAACAATGACAAACCTGTAGCAGCAAACCGCGTCCGCTCCCACCATCGTTTGCATGCCCGTCGCACCTAGCACTCTGATGCCCTTTCACGCAAGGTGTATGAAGACGTCAAGAACTGGATTGAAATTTATGACCGTGTCGCCCGCCACAGTGGGTAGACGGACAACCAGCTCCTGCAGAACGTATACTTCTCATGGAAGAAACTGCCAGGCACTGGTTTGAGAACCATGAATCCTCCTTAACGTCATGAAAAGTTTGCAAGATCGAGCTGAAGTGCACGTTCATCAGCTAACATTGACGAGAGAAAGCCGAATTCCTGATTCTGTCCAGGACACGGCTCAAACGAGAGCATCACCGCCTTTGTGGAGGATGTTTTGCGCCTGATCGAGCACCCACGCCAACACTGATGCTGCAGAAGACAAGAAGCTAAGAATCCCATGTCCCTCATGTGAGGGACAACACCTTCGGCAGCTTTGTCTGCAACTCCACGACAACAGTTGAAGGGTTCATATCACTGAGGCTTGCGACATTAAATGTACACTGCAGGCCCGAGCCTGTCAGTACCAACAACTCCACAGCGTCTCGATACACGAGTCGTCCAGCTGCAACTTCGACGCCAGCCTCCCAGGCATCCGCCACATCATCCACAACGTTTTCCGGGAGGAGATCAGGAAGCTACTTCCTGCCATCAGTTGCCCGGCTTTTATTTTGATTGCCGAGATTGTTTCGGAACAAGTTGGACAGGCAATTCAACTGGAGACTTCTTCGAGCGAAGCGGAATCTGACGAACCGAGGGCGACTTATGCCACAAAGTCACGACGACCGCCACCGGCTACCCGTTACTATTCAATGCCAATTCAACGAGACACTCCAACGCCGAAGCATTCATATATGCCCGAGCTTGCTGCATTGATGCAGAAAACTACCAGGAAAATTTGCGGATTAGAAGCCAGCCTGCAGCTTCAGTGCATCAGATGCCAGTGGCCGCACATGACGTATGATTACAAGACGGCATCAATCGGTCAAAGTTGCCACTTGACCAAACTAAACACCGACGTGCCAGGGGCGTCATCCGAGAATAAATACCACAGGTACTACGACTGAACACCTGACACAAGACTGTTGCAGAAAGAACTCATTATGGAACCATTTGCAAAGAACCAATAATTATGTAATCAAGTGGAAATAAACATATTTGACACACTAACCAAACAAACATATTTCCGCTCACCTTTACGCCTTCACAGTCTAGACACAAAGAATTGTGTTTACCGTGCGTGCTGGACCTTTTGAGGACACCCGCATCTCTGACCCCTCAATATTAATTAATGGGACATACCAGACTGGCAGACTGGTTGCATTGGGCTGCACTCGTTCTACGTCTCCTGAACATGTGGCACATCCGAAAACCAACTCCAGTGATGTGAAAATGTTATTTATTAATTTATTCCCTCCAGAGGCCTTTGTAAGCATTCCAGAGAGGATACTTAAAACTACACACATGATAACATTAAAGCACACTGCTGTAACTTGTTAATTGCAAAAACAAACACACCTCTGAGCATCTAGTTTAATAGTATGTGTTGATGGATTGTTATGTAGCAGGACACTTCCTATACGTATGACACAAGAGACCCTTTGCAAAACTCCATCAAGCAACACGACTGTCGCCATTTTTTTTCGGCGTAAAGCACACGAATGGGCCCCTGTTCACGTCGAACTCTAATGCAGCATTCGAGTCCAATAGGTGCTCAGCCGAGATTACAGTGATGGCGGACATAACATTCTTGTTGAACAAATGCCCAAAGTATGAAGGCCTTGGGCAATTAGAGTAGTAGCTACTGTAATTCGTTCCATCACAATTTGGCAAGTGGCGAAGGCTACAGTCTCGGTGAGTCAATATGCACGTTGGAGGGAGGCACATGACAACATATCATCAGAGTGCTCGTCAGCACAGATTTGTCACACGCCTTCACTCCGTCTCTCTGATTGGCACAAGGGGGCTGTGGCGGTTGCCCTTTCCTAAGTTACGGTGATACGAAGTATAGGCAGACCACACTTTTGAAAAAAAGTCTATTGAAGAGACCGAAAGGAATGGCATTTAACATTTTTCAAAACGACTGCTTTTCGGGCAAGGGATGAGCACAAATATGATTCATCTTGTACAGGTAACTAGAACAAATAAATAATTGACCGACTAATAAAATGCACTCTTGATGAAAAAAAAATATTGCTGCAATAAATCCTACTAAAGACAAAAATGAGCAGTTAATCTATGCGTACACCAAAACGGTCTGCAACGATTTATTCATCTTCACACTCAATAAAAACGCCATCCTCGCAGCCGAAAATAAGTGTGCAATTCGCACTCACAAAAAAAGGTAGAAAAGCGATCAAATGTAAAATCGTTGATTAACACAAAAGGTTAAAGATCGCAGGAGCTTCCTCGCTAAAATTGTCTATGGTTATTCGGTGACGCAGGGCTGAAACAACTTCCCCTAGGCCGTCACGCGACGCATACCTTTCGCTTCGATTCTCAGACGTTCAAACGAAGCAAGAAAAATGCGAATATATTATGCTAGGAGTTATATCGTAAAATTGCTTACAAGTACAAAACGTAAAGATCGCACGAGCTTCCTCGCTAAAAGTTGGCTGTGATTATGCAGTTACTTAGGGCTGAAACGAATTCTCCTAGGCCCTACGTCTGACGCATACATTTCGCGTTGATTCTCTGACATTCCAACGTTCAAACAAAGCTAAGAGAATGCGAAAATTTCATGCTAAAAGCACTCAAAGTTCTATCGATCCTCGAACACATCCGGGAATCCGGGCACCAGTACGGCGATACGGGCGATGCTGTCTCACGGGTGTTAATATCCAGATGATCCAGGGCGATCTTGCGGAAAATGGGTATAAAGTCTCATTCCTTCATGTTTTCCCATTATACTTGCGTCAGCGAGCACAAAAAAGCCCGAAGTCGTTGGAAAGCAGCTGCACATCACGGCTACCGCGCACCGAAAAAACTCGCATTTACTAACTCTGGGCGCTGCCATCTTACGTATGACGTCACGGCTTTTGTGAGGTCACATGAGGAGTGGTCACATTTGCGTAAAACATGGCGGCAACCGGGGGGGTGCCACTTCCGAACTTCCGGTTTATCTCTCTAAGCCCCTCTACCTCGTTGGTTATCCCGTAGGAATCATTTCTTTACCAAAAGTGCCATTTCTTTCAGAAAAAAAAAAATATTAAAACGCCCGGTCATGGGCGTCAGCAGAGGGGTGCAAAAGGGGCACTTGCCCCCCCAAGCCAAAGTGCCGGCCCCCCTCTCCCTTTCCCAGCTCTCTCGGGTACGAGGGATCGAATGACGTCGCGAAATAGCTTTTCTGGCAAACGGAGAAACCGAAAGCTATCCTAAAAATAAAATCAACGCACTTTTGTTTCCTTGGATCCTTCAGCAATAAACACAAAAAAAAAGAATAAGTTCTCCCCTTGGTCAGTTGCGATCAGCCGCGCCCAGCCCACAAAAAAAAAAAAAAAAAAAACACATAGGGAGCAACACTTACTTCCGAGAACACCGCAGTCCCGTGTTGTGAGGTATCACAGGCATTCGGGTGAAAGTCAGTAAACTGCACCAAAAAACAGAGCGTCTTCTACACAGAGCGGGATTCTTCCAAAAAGCCCAACAGAACAAATCGGCGCAGCTACGAGTTGGAGATAGTCCGCGCTCAACCTTCGCTCCGTCTGCGTAAGGAGTGGAGCGAGAAGGGCCCCGAAGGGAAGAGGGGGGGGGGGGGTAGCTTCAGCATTTTGGGGGGGTTTCGACCCCCCAAACCAACCCCTGTCTACGCCACTGCTCACGCCAGTGCTCTGTATTGTTTATATGCCTTTGGGTTTTTCTTCTCCTTTGCCCGTAACATGTTGCGGTCATGGGAAATGAAAAGAGGGGGGTCAAAATCGGGGCCAGGCGTCCTCTTTAGGACAATGCAGTTCTGTGAAACTCTGTTCGCACCATGTCAACAACGATACTCCCCCGGGCCATAACTCACGCGGAAGAGGAGTGTGGGACCGTCCTCGTTGACACCGCCGTGTTCACACGCGTGACACTCGAATATCTGTGACAGGGTGGCACACTTTGCTGTTGCTGGCTCTCTCTTCCTGGCCCAGTTGCTTGAAAGGGCCACATGCCGCACCCAGTCCCTTTTTTATATAACCGTGGGCTAATATGGGTCAGGAGTGAAAATGGGCATCGGAACCTTTCTTAAACGGAAAACTGACAGTGATAATGACAATCCAACTTGTGCAACGATGAAGCATGTGACCTCAGTGCCGTGTCATGACCCTGAATCAATCGATGCACCTGTTGTCTCCGTCACTCCTGATCATCCTCCGGCTTTAAAGAGCCAGCTGGACATTGGCTTTGCCATCAACTCGACTCTCACAGGTATGTCAAACTCGTCTTTAACTGTGGGAGTATTCATGCAAAGCTGAGCTTGATCAGATATATAACAACGAATGTAAAGATAAGAACCAGCGGGCTAAAAGTTTACTCCAATTCTGAAATGAGACAGAGCGAGCATGGCAAGCTAAGAGGACCCGCGTCGAGGAAATACAAAAAGCTACAATGGCAAGTAACCCATCGGCGGTAGCCCCGCCATGCTAGCTTTCTAACAGAGCTAACGCAGCTTTCAGATGTCTTCCACGGACCACAACCTGGGAAACGCTTCTAATTAATATTACGAGCGAAGACAACTTTGTGCAGATAATTAGAGTTGTAAACTTGAGCAGAGGCCAACTTGAGGTAGCTGTTAAAAACTTGTATAAATATCAAATGTTGTTCAATATGGAAATAAAAAGGTATTGTTGATTGCTGCGACTTGCAAGTCACACGCAAGACAGTGCGTGTGACTTGCGTGCACTGTCTTGCTATCTTATTGTGTATGATACATTTATGATGCCAATACTTGTTTATAAAATCTTTGTGCTTTATTATCTCTGAGAGAATTCTAAAATAAGTGGGCTGTTTTGTTGTTTTGCCGCGACAAAGACCAAATGTTTATTTTTTTCACTGTGCCTGTACATATCTATAAAGATGTTGTTGTTTTTTCGTTGAAGTTAATTGTACTTTTTAAAATATTTGTTTCATAAAAACATATGTGTATCTTGCAAGCTGTATTTAGGTCTTTCGTATTTTACTGTGGGACCCTCCCCCCCTTCCCCTTGAGTGCACACGCCCAAAAAAGGCTGTCAGTTTGCGCCCCTCCCCCTCCCCCACCCCCAAGAGAAAATCCTGCCGACGCCCATGCGGCCGCTATATCACAGCTGTGACAACGCTTCACGTGTGTGAGGTTCGATGGCCGACAGAGAACCTCCGTTGGCCGTGCTCCCGAAGTGGGGAAGTGCAATTAATGGAGACCGATCAACTTATCAGAAAGAGGCACACAATCCAGGAAAAGTATTCTTGCAACCATGATGTTCCAGCCGTACTTACACATGCATTATCATCAAATTTCACGGAGTTCCTGCAAACACTAAAGAGTTTTCAAGACTGAAGATTGCAAAGGAGAATACCAGCAGGAATCTATTGTTTGTTCAAACAAAACAAGCATCAGAAAAACGCATTTGGGCGGCCGGGGCGGCCAGAAGCACGGACTGCGCGCACCCGGCATGGAACCAGCGAATGAGAGGGCACTCCTAGCAATTTGTTTTCAGAGACACGGTATGCCGGCTGCCGGCCAAATATCCACTTTAATTCTATTATGGCTTTCGACACATAAGTACATGCTCGAGCATTTTCAACAATATCACGCGAGCGCCGACCGGCCTGTAGATCAGCGCATCATCACGGCGCGAAGTAGCGATATCAACGACAGTACGCGCGTGCGCAGAAGAAACGCGCCAAAGTCGGCGTCGGCTGCTATGCTGTTTCCCCAATCACGACCCACCCCTGGCGCGACGCCCACCGCTAGCTCCGCCCCATAAACAGGCGACCTAAGGAGTAATCAAAGCGACACACACTATACGCAAACACGAAGAGCAGCCAGTGGGAAGGACACCGACACGCCCTTAGTCAGCGAACGAAAAGACAGACACAAACTTCACGCTAGGCACACAGAGCAGGGATAGTTACAAGGATGAGAGGCATGCGCAGACGAAAGTAAGCAGTCCACAATAAATACGCGAAAACTCGCAGCAACCGAAGAACCACGCACCAGAAGCACGCACCAGAAGCACGTGCGTCACGCTGCGTATCGACGCGGAACTGGCAATTTTGCAATTTTTGTGATTTGAAACTTCGATGTCGATTGCGTGAACGATTGTGTTTAGTAGTATTCAGCAGACTGTGCACCGGTGGAGCCTGGCAGAAAAAAAAAATCGTTTGACTATATGAAAAGCGATTGAAAATCTAAAAAAATTGGGTTGTGTGTATGTTTATACAGCCTAGAACTTGGTCTGCCTCAACGGGCGATGAGTCTCCCAGCTGTAGATGAGCAATTTAGCCAGTGCAGTACAACCGCTAGCCGGGGGTCTTTAACGTGCACCACGCAGTAGTGATACACGACCGCACGCCGGTACGATGCTCATCCAGATCGAAACGGGCAGGGGTGGGGATTGAGCCCAGGATCCTGGGTTCTGCAGCGCGAGCTTTCGCTCCACGTGCTCCAAACTCGGCCACCGATCCCCCCTTGAAAATCTTCCTAAAAGCTATATTAGCAGAAAGTACCGTGTTACAAAGGCCCACACGAGTTTCGACCAAGTTTTCTAGGACGTTATTTTGCAAGAAAGGCAAGAAACCAAGTGTACAACCAGTTTCCGAAGCTGACAACCACAGCTGGAATCAGCGCCATCCTTAGCAGTTTCTTGAACCTAGCGTAGTCACATTCCAGCCGCCACCAGATAGAGGGCGCAACCAGACATCCAATTTATAATTTTTTCTATGATTTTTTTAATAATTAGGCACGATTAGCGAAAATGTGGGCTAATAATCAGGACCTGGGACAGCGAACTCTATTTCATACTAAAAATATCGGCCTCAATGTATGCCAAAAGGGGTCAAAATACTCTTTTTTGACTATCAACAAATTTGTGATTTCGCCTATATTCAAACATTTTTTAATGGAAAATCAAAGGTGAAATTTAGAAAAATCGCCTCGGTTGACAAAGCAGAATATGTTTTTCTTTGCGGGCTTACAATGTTATTCAACTGTGCCAACCCCTAAGAGCTGTACCACTATACTACCAAATGAAGTTTGCCAAAATTAACTGTTTTTGGCAATTTTCACGTGAGCGTTCCGAAAAACGTTTATGTCATATTACAATGAAATTTAGCGTAGCTCTTTTGACTATATTTGCAAACACCTGTAAAAAGATTGAAATAAAACGACAGAGTAGGCACCAAAAAATTCGCGACTGAATGCGCTTCCGCGAAGTCAGTTTTTCTAAAGTAAGTATCTGTCAAAATAGAATAAATCAATAGTGACAGATGGGCCAGTTGGTACATGACTTAATTCTGACAAAATGCGCCACAAGACAAGCACAGAATGCAGGGGGATGACAAATGCATTAGTGCCCCGTCAGTGCATCTAACTGACAAGGAATTTGAATTCTTGCTTCAGAAGCCCAATTGGGTATATAAATAGTGTGCCGTTTCAATAAACATTCAGTTAAAAGTAGCGCTTCGTGTTGTCTTACTTGCTCTGTTCTTGTCTTGCGGCGCATTTTGTCAGAATTAAAATAAAATAAAAAACAAAAAAAGGGCCTCGGTTGACAATGAATGCACTTTTCTTCTATAACATTCTAAAGTTTGAACGAAATTGCTTCAATAGTGCACACTGCACCACTGTACTACGAAACCACGTTAACACAGAGGTTCGGGCGAGTTGGTTGCTCATGTTCAACTGGGGGAACAGCGCAAACGCAAAACAGTCACTCGAGTCAACACACAAACAAAAAAAAGACACTTACACAGCGCTGACTGACAACTCTCGGGTGTATTTACACTTCTTTCTCTTCTATTTGTATTATAGGCTAGTGCCTGGAATAATAGCTCGTCCTTTTTCTTTTCTTTTGATCTGAAGCTAAGTTTAAAGCTAACTAAATTGAAATTAGTGTATGGCTAGGTAGTCTAATTCTTTTTGCGATAAGGTTATTGACGACGTACTAACACATCTGTCGTTATGTTTTGCTATATTCTACGCCTCGATAAGTGCTCATGTGAGCTGGTTGTGGTGCGTGCCAAGCACAGCGCAGTTATTCAGCAGCACTGAACAGCAACAGTCTCGACATTTAGGCATTCACTGTCGAGAGTGTTGCTGCTCAGGGCTGCTGAATAACTGTAAATAAATTATATATATATATATATATATATATATATATATATATATATATATATATATATATATATATATATATATATATATATATATATATATATATATATATATATATATATAATTTTCTTCCGGAGATATAAAATTTCGAAGCTCGAGGCGTGGGGAAGGTTTCGCTATGGTATATTGCCCAGCCGTCAACTTCACACCGAAGCATGCACGTAGTAATATTTTTTCAATTTATTTTATGAAAGGTTTACGACGTGCACACTGAATATTAGAAGCTAGAATGAAAAATTTGCACAAAAAAAACAGGAACAAAACACGTAAAAAAAGATGTTTCAGAGACACATTTAAAATTATTTACCAACGAAATTCTCTGTCTATACCGACAAAAAATTATCCAAATGATCACGTGTAAATGCATGTCACGAATATATAAGAAAAATATGATTAGCACTTATTTTCGTTTTGTTATTATTGGAGAACGTCAGCTAATTTGACTAAGCGTGGCAAAATGACACTTCAATATTGAAAAAAAAGACTCGAATTTGTACTTTTTTAAACTCAGTTTACAACGACTTGAACTAACTTGTGATGGCAGAACATTTAAGGGAAAAACGACAGCACACCTTCACTCAACTTGAGCTATCTCTTTTCGTTATAGGGGCTTTGTCGCACGACGTCGACTCCAATGAGACATTTGCTAGAACCGACAGAGGCTGTACAGCAATGGTACTCTATCGTACAGCGTAAAAAGTTCTGATGTCCCTAGTTTATGTTTATATTTTTGTTTCCTTGCGTTGCCCCTTAAGAGCTCCCCACCCCACCCCCTTTTCAAAATACGTCCAAATTGAGTGTTTTTTACGAGCACCCTAAAATGCTGGGCATGCCTTGTGTCTATGATGTGGGTGTATTTAATATCGTCTTTGCAATTATGCCCACTATGTTTCTAATTAAAATAGGTTTAAATATATAAATGATAAAGTTAGCAACTGAAAGTACACATTAACCTAATAATAGAGAACGCTTTTTTTTCCCTACATTTTCTTTTTGGCAGGAACCAAAAAGGGCATCAGCCCTTTTTCTGTGCTATCCGTACTTTTCACAGGAACGATTTGGCAGGCGTTTCGTGAAACACCTTTTATATATAGCTGAGTTTTTTACATGACTTTCATATAGTATATATTCTACGGAAATATACAAAAAATTATCCGGACTTTTGTATTTCAACTGACATGGAAACACCCAACAACAAAGCCCTCATGGTGATCGACTTCCACTGTATTTAATAGACCCTTTCCGAAATTCAGTCTGGCCACTTTAATCACTATCATCATCTGTGGAACGGCATCTGTGCCATACCAATGGCGGCCTTCTAGTGACTGAGAAAGGAAGACGTTGAAGAAGCTCCTAGGCGGAACTTGCGAGGCCTGTACATTCGGGGGGTCAGTACGACGCGACGTAGGAATGGAACACAAGAGCTACGTAAGCGTTTATTTCTAATAACTCAGATTCAGTCAATCTGTGGGCGGCACACAATCGGCTTTAAAGCACTTTGGTGTATAGAATTTTCTCGAGGCATCTGAGTGGGTTGGAGCTTTGTTCTGAATGCAGGTTCTTGGTCACCCTCGAACTGAAAGTGATCGAGAAAGAACGCACATTGAACATTTCCTCGCGTGCCGTTGACTTGCGAAAGTGACGGTGCCGATACAAGTTCATTTCCGCCATTGATATGGCAAAACCTAAACTGCTCTATGAAATGCCTATGTACACTCTAAACAAAATCAGTTCTTGAAAGGTTTTTTAGACGCCCCAAGAGCTGTTTCAGCCGGTGAAGGACGGTTTCGTCTCAAGCACCATTGCCCCCTGGCGCACTAGAAAGGCAACAGGGCGATGAATAACTCATCTGCATAAAAAAAGAGCTTAAAAGAACTCCTTTATAGATTTTTTTTACGAAGAGCCCTTTTAGGGGGTGCTTAGAATAACTTTATACGGTGCAAAATATGGACAAGCCGAAGAACCCCTAAGAGTTATTTTACGACCAGATGTTGTAGAGCATAGGTTTGCTTATAAGCACGGAAGTTTTCCTCAGCGATTGTGTTTTTTTCGGCTGTTTCTTTGTTTCTACGTTCTTTAGAAAAGTTGAAGGTATAATGTATATAACAACTTACAAGATCTACATAAGAAACTTATTTGAAACTTCTCCGAAGCTTCTTATATGGTTTTTTATATGGTCGTACATATCTTATATTGTTATTATATGATTCTTATATGAGTCTTATATGGTTCTTATGTATCTTGTTTGATCCATATGTGTTTATTGGACACAAATATTTCTCATACAAATGAGATTTTTCAATAGGGAGAGATGCTTGTTTCCGGGTGAAAATGGGCGTATTCTTCGTTTGTTTTTCCTCTGGTCGGTTGTTTGAAACAAGTTACATCCTCTCTCACACCCCTCTGAAAAAAGAACTTGACCCGCGCGAGCGGTGGAAGCCTATATTCCAAGCGTAAATCCGTTTGGGAGCGGCCAATTCCTTACAAAGTCTGGCTTCTTTAATTTATTTTTTTGTCTTGCTTTTATAGAAGAATAATTGTCTATCTATATTATGATATTTGATGATTTTTTGTTTGGATTTTTTGTTTGAACACCAGAAGAAGTCTTCTGGTGTCAATACATATTTTTTGTGTACAATAGTTTATTGAAACCGAGCCTTTCTTGACTTCATTCTCAGCATGAGCTTATAGCCCAGGTAATGTCTAAATTGGTTTTATCTAGAGAACATGCATCATATGAATATAAACACCAATGCTGGCATGATAAAGGAATCAACTTCATGTGCTGTCTATATTGAAGCCCGACCCAACTTGGAGAAACTTGTTGTTACTGACATGTAACACAAGCCACATATCCCTCTTAGACTTCTATTTTTTCTCTGCACCAGTTTTGTTTTTTCCATTCAGAAAACAAAAATCCAATCGCGTAGCGCAGTAAGTTGTTTTCCTTGAAATTAAACGATTCCGTTCCGCGAACAGAAAGGCGTCGCTCGGCATCCGAAACAAGGAGTGTTTTTCTTTGCATCTGTTTTAACCCACGTTGCACCCCGGCACAAAACACCACCGGTCTGTCTTTTTCTTCACAGTATTTAACATAATTGTGAGTCCCTATCTCTTCATCACAGCTAGCAGCCACACTATAGTGTATTGCTTTACACACAACGCATAACAACAAGAAATAGTCACACGAACATGCCCCACGCCAGCCTCGCTAAACGCTGCCCGACCGGCCTCTTGGCCCCGCTGTCAGGGAGTCAAACCGAAAAATGTAACGTTTGGGTTACTGTTACGATTACCGTTTCCTGGTGATATCGGTTTCGTTTCGATTTTTTACGGTTTTAATTTTTACGGTTTCGGTTACCAGTTACACGCTCGTAAAAATCGTTTTTTTTTTGGTTTCTCCGATAATCTGTTTTACTGAAATGCTAGACAGCCGTTTAATAGTTAACGGTTTGAAGTAGTCTTAGATATCAAACATGACATTCACAATAACAAGATCTCTTTGTCAAGATCTCTCTCTCTATATACGTAGAGAAAGTACAGCGTAGGATGCCGAAGAATATAATGGGATGAAGTCGCACTTCGAAGAGTTATTCGTGTTTTAAAGCATTTAGCGACTCGACGTTTCGGCCTTAGTCAAGCCCTCTTTAAGACTGAGGAAACCTTGACTCAGGCTGTAACGTCGACGCACTAAATACTTTGAAACTCCAACAACGTTTCGAAATGCAACGTCATTAGTTCATATATATATATATATATATATATATATATATATATATATATATGGGTAATTCAATCTCAAATCGTGTAAGGAGAAATGATGGGTCCTAGAAGATTCTGGAAAAATATATGATTTTTGAAAATATGTTACTAGAACAACACTGCAAGTTAGAAGTACGGAATTTTTAGTTCTTGAGATTTTGGCTTCGAAAGGGCAGAAGGTAGGTCTTGCGATTTTAGCAGTTTTCGCTAGTGACATATTTTAGGGTCTCGCAACGTTTAGACTATCTTTTTCACAACACTGGTAACTTTTTTTAGATGTGGAGCATCTCTTGCTCGGGTCTATGTCCCGCGGCGTCGGCGTCGTAGTCCGCACTCACACTACGCATGCGCAACTCTCCTCCTCTAGTCTCCTCTCCTTCAAGAGTGAGCGGTAGCGCGCTGCGCGCGTTCCCCATCACGTGACCGGGGCGGGGTCTGAGGCGAAACCGTGTTTCCCCGGAGGAGGGAAAGGAGGAAAGTTTTCAGCGCGCGGGTCGCAGCGCCAGGTCAGGCCTTTCTAGTGGGGTGAGCTTTCCCCGCAACTCCGCGGCTGTCCTCTGCTAGCATTTCCCGACCGTTCGCGTCCGTTGCAGCCTAGATCTCGCCGGCCAGCCCGGTCTCGACGAGGAAACCTGCAAGCGCTGTTAGGGCATTTTGCGCCGCCTTACCGTGCGGTCTGATTAGACTTTCAAAGTTACTCGTGCTACATAGGTTCACCGTTGTTGACTCCACTTCACTCCGTTCTTCCGATGAAGTGTGATGGAAGCAACAGTCCCGTCAGTTAGTGGGTTGGCGCAAGCAAGCGTCAGCACCACCCCGATGCTCCGCATCACCCCATGGTTCCCCTCGGGAAGATGGTGTAATTTTTACAGCTGTAATATTTTATATAGAAGGGTTAAAGTACACTAGAAGTGTGCTTTAGAGCGCAGCTCTTAGGCGCCCGTTTCCGGCTTGAGCGGCGTCGCCGTCGGCGTTGCCGTCACCGTCGGCGTCGCCATCGGCGTAACCGCGCGGTGCATGATGGGTAAATTTCCCCGCTAAATTTAGCGGAAAATTTTCCCCGCTAAATTTAGCGGAAAAAGTTTCCACGCTAAATCTAGCGGAAAATTTTTTCCTGCTAGATTTAGCGGAAAATTTTCCCCGCTAAATCTAGCGGAAAATTTTCTCCGCTAAATTTAGCGAAAAAATTTTCCCGCTAATTCTAGCGGAAAATGTTCCCCGCTAAATTTAGCAGGACATTTTCCGCGCTAAATCTAGCGGAAAATTTTCCCCGCTATATTTAGCGGAAAATGTTCTCCGCCCCCCCCCCCCTCGAGGTCACGTGACCCCCCCCCCCCGTGCCTTCCCCTCCTCCTCAAGAGCTGCGCTCTAATTCGGCGTTACAGGAAGTTGTAAACGGCTTTCATTTTTTTTATTTTATTTTAAAAAATAAAGTTTCCTGAATCATGCATCTTTGACAATAATGGGCCAAATTTGAATCGAGCTAGCTTTCGATGTACATTTATTTAAGCCACAAAAACATATCAAATGGAAGGTTCTATCTAAAAGCTCTGTTAGGGCGCGGACGTTTCACGTCACGTGAGTCTGGTTCCTGCGCACGCGCTGTGCCCACACCTGGTGAGGGCTGGTTTGTAAACAGCGCGTTGGCCTAGAGACCTTATCAATCATATAAACTGCATAAACAATATTATCCATAACAACCATATGAACCATACAGACCAAATCACCCGTACCAACTGTACGACCCGTCTCAACCATATCACCTCTACGACCCGTACCAACCGTATGACCCATACCAACCATACCAACCAACCTATAATGCTGTGAGGAGTGTCTGGCGAAGGACTATGCCAGGCGTACGTGCCCCGTAGAGACCAAGATGGCCGCGAGGGGACGAATACGGATGGGAAAGAGGACGACGACAACGAACCGGGGGAACGTGCAGTTAGGTGCTTGGATTGAAAACGGATAGTAAAGGTTCCATCCTAACAAGTGGGGGCTCGTCCGGGATCGAAGATGGACAACCTGGAGGTGCCGGATGAATTGATATCCCGCCTTTTAAGACAAACCGATCGATACGCGATGCAGTGGGAGAACGTTTCTGTTGAAGTGCGCCAACGGCTACTGACTGCTGCAGTGCCCCGAGCCAACGGAACCGAGGTGACCGCGGCTGCAGTCCACCCGTCTGGTGGCCCTCTTCCAAGAATTGCGGCGCAGTTGCCGAAGTTTACAGGCTTCAGTGATCGACAGTCGCCCGAAGAATTTATCGAGAGGCTAGAAAACTTTTGCTTGATTACGGGAGTCACCATTGAAAACCGTCTCGGCCAGGTCTTTCCCGCTGCACTGGAAGGGAGCGCCAAGTTATGGTGGCGTTTTATCGGTGACTTCGGCAGTTGGGATGATTTCAAGACAGGGTTTCGTGCCGAGTTTGCCTCAATCGACGCCAAGCGACGTCTAAAGGACGAGTTGAGACACCACACTCACCACCCCGAGGAGAACCTCAAGGAATTCATTTACACCATCGCCGAATTTTACGAGAGAATCGGGGAAGAGGTGCCCGACTCCGAAAAGGTCGACCGCGTGCTACGCCAAATGCATCCCCAGCTGCAGGATTTGGCGGAAGGGACGCAGCACGCCAATTTGAGCGACCTTGCCAAGGCAGCGGGTGGCCTCATGGAGCGTGCCTGGCGGCGTCTTCAGTACAAGCCGCCCCCCACAAGAAGCAACCAGGTGGCCCGTGACCTGGCTTTCCGGGCACAAGGCAACAGCGACTTCCCCGGCACGGAGGCTGCAATTCCCGCTACTCCCGCACCGGCTCTAGCAGCGGCTGTGTCATCTGCAACAGTCGCTATGCCGTCGACGTATCGCTGGCCACTCCACCCTGCGGCAATCGAACCAGCCTACTACAGGGACCAGCTTTCAGGACCCACAACGTCAGGGGGAGTTGCAGATTCAGTTCTGCCGATGTCTCAGTGGCATCGGCGCCAACAAGGAGTCGACCGTTGCCGGAGATGTGGAGGAATCGGTCACCCCGCTCGCAGCTGTGCCACGGGTTGGCGTTTGGGTCCAGGTCTCTGCTTCAGGTGCCAACAGCCTGGCCATTTTCAAGCACAGTGTCCGGGAAATGGACACTGGTAGATGCTGTCCCGGTGAGCATCAGAGCGCTGCAAGTGGCGACTACTGCCGGGGGGAAAGAGCCTCTCCTTGACGTTACCACTGGGTCATCAACGTTCAAGGCGCTGCTCGACACAGGCTCCAGCGTCAGTCTCTTGGGTCGGCCGGCCATCGCAGCTGCTCAAGCCACAGGTGCCAGTCAAAAAAGGGAGGTGCGTACGCTGCGACTGGAAACAAGTTGGTCCCAGTCCACTGCATCTCTTCGGTGCAAGATCCGGTGGGCGGCCGGTTCCCGGAGACAACGCTTTCTGTGCATGCCCGACCTCTGCAGAGACATTGTTTTAGGAAGGGATTTTCTTACAGTGACAGGTATCTCCTTGCATGTGGCCCTTGGGGGATGGACAATTGGAACAGAGAACCAGCGCATTGTTCCATTTGTGCAGGCCATAAAGCAAGCAAGCAGCGAGCTTGGGGCAGAGGAATATTCGTACTCCCTGGAGAAACTCTTCAAAGAGGAGTCAACTTGCGCCACCACATCCAGCCATAGTGCTACCGAACGCGATGGAGACTCTGCCAAGACACCGGGAGTGTATGCTCCTATAAAGAAATTGTTAGAGATCTTTGGGCCAATCTTCACCAAAACTCCCGGCTGCACTTCCCTTGCTGAGCACCGAATTGACACAGGAGACAGTCCACCCGTTCGTTGAAAGTTGCGCCCCGTCAATTCCAAGAAACAAAAGATCATTGACAGTTGCCTTCAAGACTTTCGGGAACAGGGACTTGTGCGTAGGAGCACCAGTGAGTGGACCAGTGCACCTGTTTTGGTGGCCAAAAAGTCCGGAGGCTTTCGCCTGGCCATAGACTACCGGCCGCTCAACGCACGCACCAGGGTGCCTGTGTATCCGATGCCCCGAACCGACTGGCTGCTGGCACAACTCGGGAGAGCGGAGTGGTTCTCAAGCTTTGACCTTTCGCAGGGTTTTTTCCAATTCTCAATGCGCGAGGACGACATTCCGAAAACGGCGTTCATATGCCACCAGGGCACCTTCGAGTTTACAAGGATGCCGTTTGGTGTTGCAGGTGGTCCAGCCTCCTTTCAAACGCTGATGGACAGAGTCCTGAATGGAATCAACCACCAATTTGCTATGGCATTTATGGACGATGTACTTGTGTATTCAGAGACGCTGGACAGCCATGTCGCACATGTCCGAGAAGTCCTGGAGCGCATCAGATCAACAGGACTCACCATGAACCCCGACAAGGTTCAGGTGTGCTGCCAGTCGCTGAAGTTTTTGGGCCATGTAATAAGCCCTGGACAATGTAGGCCGGACGACGGGAAGGTGTTGGCGGTGCTCGACTACCCCCGACCTACCACAGTCAAGCAGCTGCAAGCCTTTCTGGGATTATTTGGCTATTACCGGAACTTTATCAAACAGTTTTCCATTATTGCCAGCCCCCTCAACGATCTCTTGAGAAATAACCGAAAGTGGATCTGGAATCACCAGCAGGAGCATGCCTTCGCCCTGCTCAAGAATGCACTGGCTCACGATGCGGTGATAAGTTTGTCAGACCTGAATAGGCCCTTCGTCGTCGAAACAGATGCCAGCGGAGTTGGCATTGCTGCAGTGCTTCTACAGGAAGGCCCCCGACCAACTACAACCGGTGTCCTTCATCAGCAGGGTGCTGACCGAATCTGAGCGACGTTACAGCGTCCAGGAGTGGGAGTGTCTCGCAGTGGTCTGGGCAGTAGACAAGTTCAGACTTTACCTCGAGTCTACCGAGTTTGAAATCCACTGCGACCACTCCTCACTATCCTGGATGTTCAGCACCGACCAGGCCTCCCCAAGAGTCAAGCGTTGGGTGCTTCGACTCCAGGGCTTCAACTGCAAAATCAAGCACCGGAGAGGGCTTGCAAATATCCCAGCAGATGCCCTCAGTAGGGCACCTCTCCAGCAGGTAGACATACCTGATCAGAGCCTGCCTGAGACGCTGTTTCCCATCTGTGCACCAGAGTCGGAGCCTCAGATCAGCTTTGAGCCAGCTGCAGCAGTGTCCCTGGTCGACGATGTCACCTGCTTGAGCGACAGAGCAAGATTAATTGACGAGCAAAAGCAGGACACTCTTTTGTCGAGGCTCCTGAGTGTTAAAGAAGGCATAAAGCTTAATGATGATGACCCTGACCGGCGCCTACTGGCGGACTTGGCGGAAACAACCGAAGTAGAAGCCAACGGCCTGCTCGTTCAACTACGCGGGGAAAGAAAGGTGCCCTGGCTCCCTACCCACCTTCGCCAATTGGCACTCAAGATGTCACATGACCATCCCACATGCGCTCACGCAGGTTTTTTAAAAACTCTAAAACGCGTCTCGTCCCGCTTTGTCTGGTTGGGAATGAGAGCTGACGTCGCCAGGCACGTTCGTTGCTGTCAAGTGTGCCAACGCACGAAAGCCCGCCGTCAGAAGCCTCAAGGACTTATGAGCAGCCAGTGGGCCGCTGCGCCGATGGAGGAGCTAAGTGTGGGTATTGTAGGACCTCTGCCCTCTACACCTAGATGCAACAAACACCTTTTGGTGATAATCGACAAGTTCACAAAGTTTATCGAACGTTTTCCTTTACGAAGAGCAACCAGCAAAAACATTATAGACTGCATGGTGCAAGTTTTCTGCCGACACGGCACACCTGTTTCCATCTCCAGTGACAACGGCAAGTCATTTGTCAGTAAACTGTGGCGAGGTCTCCTAAGCCACTGGGGAATCGCCGACCGCCACACTGTGCCATACAGGCCATCAGGACAAATGGTAGAGAGACACAATGGCACGGTGAAGGAGAGCCTTAGAGCATATTGTTCTACCCACAGAGACTGGGACCAGCACATTTCTGAAATCGCTTTCGCGATGCGCACGGCAGAAAGCGTCGTCACCGGATTTACCCCAGCCTTCCTTTGCTACGGCCGAGAGCATCGCACCCCGTGGGAAGTGGCAGGACTCAAGGATGACAGCGAGCAACCAGCTTCAGCATGTCATGCTTTTGCGGCGGAAGTCACTCGGCGCCTGCACGACGCACTCGATTTCGCTCGAGATCACCAAGAGAAAGCAAGGCAGGCCCAGAAGACTTATTACGACCGGCACCGGAAGCCTGCAACAACACGTCAAGGGGTCCTTGTCCTTCTTGATGCCCACACATTGAGCGATGCGGCCAAAGGCATTACTGCGAAGCTTGCTCCACGGTGCACGGGGCCCTTCCGTGTGGTCCAGTGCCTGGGCGCTAACGACTTTGTGCTTAAGAACCCAGTTACTGGGCGAAACCGGCACGTGGCTCACGCGGACCAGCTGACACCATACCACCAGCCAGTCCCAGATCTACTCCCGCCTGGTTCACGTCTCAAGAGGGGAAGACCTGTGAGGAGTGTCTGGCGAAGGACTATGCCAGGCGCACGTGCCCCGTAGAGACCAAGATGGCCGCGAGGGGACGAATACGGATGGGAAAGAGGACGACGACGACGAACCGGGGGAACGTGCAGTTAGGTGCTTGGATTGAAAACGGATAGTAAAGGTTCCATTCTAACAATGCTATATGAATATCCGTATGAAAAATTTATACGTTTTTTTTTCTGTAGGGACTATTTAGAAATTGTAATATTCTTAATTTAAGTATAGTTTAAATAAATGACAACACTGTAAACATGAAAAGAAAAGCTAAAACTACAAAATTGAACGTCATTATAAGAAAATACGTTTTTTCAGATATGAAAAGCTTTTTATGTGTTTTTATAAATGCAATAAAATTTATTTGAGATATATGATTTTGTCATATTGACCAGTGCGTTTGAAAAGACATATTTGCACCTCCATTCTACGACGCTTACCTCTGTCATTTTGTTTTTCACTTAAGTATTAGTTATTTTTGCAACATGATCATAGTTCACAGTTCATAGATCACAGTTCGGCAAAACTCATGCATCGATAGTATTCATAGTATAATACGGTAAAGGGTTCTTCCGCACATTCAGTTTGCTTTACTTAGTGAACTACAGAAATCTAAACTGTTTTAAATAATGTTTAAGCGTTGTTATGTGAGATTAACAATCATATATAGGACGTTTAAAAAGGTGTCTGTAAATTAAAAGGCCCCTGAAAAGAAAAAAAAAATGAAACAATCTGGTTGGGAAACGCGTGTCAAAATTAAATTTGACCCGAAAACAATATAGAGCAATATTGACGCCGAGATTTATTTGAAATTCTGCGTGCGAAGTCCATGACGTCACTGGTCATTCCGGAATGACCATCTCGGTCGTGAAGGCGAAGCCGCTCCACCGCTCCTCCCCGCGCCCGAAATGCCGAGAGAGAAAACAAGTGGAACGGAGGTGACTGCCGACTAAAGGTCTGTCCAAACAGGACACTACAGAACGCACGACTCCGACAAATCGTGAAAATTGAAGCGGACGCTTCAATTTTTACGATGTGTCGGAGTCGTGAAAATTTTTACAGGAGTCGTGAAAATTTTCACTATCACGACTTCTCTCCTTGCCTCCTCCACTTTTCTCTGACGTCGGTGCTCGTCAGGTTTGATGTCACACGCCACCTGCGTCTGGCTGACCTCGCCAACCTCCTCGCGTACCGCCGTCGCCTCGGCGACTGCGCGTTCTTCGTTCTGCTTTCCCTGGTCCGCGTTCCCCTCGCGCGAAACGCCTTCGCCTCCTCACCTTCGTGTCGTTTCCTTTCCCGTTTTCCGGACTTGAAAAACGGCGGAGACCTTGAGCGATTGACCGAGAGCCAACAGAGCGTGTGGGTGGCTCTCGGGACCCACGTGATGAGCAGAGCAAGGCCGCCGTGGAGGAAGCGAGGAGGAGATTTGACGGGGGGAAGTTTCCCCCTGGCAGCTTTGACGGGGGGAAGTTTCCCCCGACGACCGGAAGCGGAGCGCCGCACGATTTGCCGGAGTCGTGAGTTTTGTAGTATCCTGTTTGGACAAACCTTTAATCGCGTCTCGCGCCATCAATATTGCTGTCATTTGTTTTTCGCTTAAAATTTATTTCTTGATACGCGTGTCCCAACCGGACTGTTTAAAAACCTTTTTTTTTCAGAGGGGGGGGGGGGGGGCGGGTGAGGGTTCTTTGGTAGAGCACTTGTGGGGAAAAACCTTTCGTAGTAGGCGTTGCCGGAGGGAAGGGGGGTCGCTGCGGCCGCTTCACGAGAGCGCGCGCCGCCGCTCTCGTGGCAGGTGTTGCCGGAGGGAAGGGGGGTGGGGGGGGGGGGGGGGGGGTGGCTGCGGCAGCTTCATGAGAGCGCGCCGCTTTTGTGGCAGGTGTTGCCGGAAGGAAGGGGGGGGGGGGTGACCTGCGTCACGAGAGTGCGCGCTCGGCCGCCGCTCTCGTGTCAGGCGTTGCCGAAGGGGGGTGGGGCTGTGGCCCCTTCTGCCCCTCTCGGCACTGAGGAACATGGCGGCGCCTGAGGCATCTATTTCACCAGCGACCGCAACCTCGGCAGTTGCGAAACGTGGCCGACCACGCCAGTACACCGCAGACGAACTGAGGAAACGGAAGATGACATTCATGCTTTCGCATTCCCAACTCATAAGAAGTGCTTAGATGTCCTCGGAATTATTTTTCTTCTCTCTCTTCTTTTTCCCGGGTTTCTTCTTCATTCCGAAGGTGTTCTTCCTTCTTCCGAGGGATTTTGGGTTCCGGGAAAAAAAAAAAAGGCTGAGGCATTGAGGGTGGCTTCTGTGGCATCATTAAATGTCGGTTTCTAGTTGAAAGAACTCTACTACAGTGAACTATAGCGCACTATAAATGTACTGTCTGTCTTCGTGCCTACATGTTTTATTGTTTCGTGGTTTTTAAATCATCTTTACCAACCCGCTCAAAGTTAATTTTCGTTCTCTGGTGGTCTGGAGGTTTCTGCGCCGGATTAAAACACTTTCAAAGCTCCGGTTCGATAGTGTTCGAACATCACAACCAGTCGGCATCGCTGATATTGGCGGCCGGCAACCAACTTCTGACGAGGAGAGGTGTAAACACGCGCTTTTATAAGTTCGTTACGAAAGCAAAAAAAGGTGATGGTTTTGTTTACGTCGGCTAAGATGGCACTGCAGAAGCTCTATTTAGTGAATCTTGACCGGAGAAAAAAAGGTTTTTGCTGGTTTACTCATATTCAAGCACCAGATAAGTGCGAAACCTGCTCATTCGTTGCAATGAGTGCATGGTGGAATCGAGGTATTCTAGGAGAGTTAAGCTTGTTGTTTTCTTTTACTTTTGCGAAGCTGAACAACATAAAAGTTATACGATGCAGGTCCTTGCAAAAACATAACATTTTAATTGTGACCCTTCAACAGTGCTTGATTAGTCAGTCAGAGTATAGCAAAATTGTTACACGCCGACGATGAGAAATTGTTTCAGTGCAGTACGAATGTTAACGTGGGGTTTCTAGAGTGAACCACGCAGTACATAGTCCTACACGACTTCGTGCGGGTATGATGATCATCCAGACTGAACTGGCTGAGGTGGAGACTAAACCCAGGCTCCCGCGGATCTGCAGCTGGATCCTCCAATCCACGTACTCTGAGCTGTGGTGCATTAACGCAATCGGCTACTGACACCCCTTAAAACTGTTGCACTGCCCCTTTCAACGATCTTGGCTCTTCATCAAAATAAAGAGGGCAAAGTTATCTTTACAAATACGTTTTGTGTTCTCTGAGTTGTGAGGAGACACTTACTGTCCATCCGCCGCCATCGGAATCCATATCACACCTAACCTTTACTGGATCCTTTTGAGGATAAATTTGATATTCACCGCTGCCGCTGCGTTTCTTGTATTGTATCTCGGAACAGCTTACCGTTCGATTTCCAGCTGAAAAATAAAGGTGCGTAAAGCAGACATTACTTATCAAGGTTCCAAAAAGAGGGACTTCTCAAAAATCCGCCGGTGGTTCGGCCGGCGGTGCGCAACATGGATTGTTAATTTGTCACAAAACGGTCAGATATACGAAGTAAACGAGGCAGAACTTTGATAAAATTACAAACATAAAAAAAACGCGAGTCTTGTATATCATTCCACATATAAAAACAGACGCGCATACACAGAGACAAAACCCTTGAAGCTGTGTTAAACAAAATACTCAATAACAGTATTTAATTTACCAAATACCTGCTTCATAAAGTATTTAAAATACTACTCAAGTTACGTTCACTGTAAAGTATCTTGAGTAGAGTAAAAATACTTAGAAATGTAATTCAGTTATTTTTGAAGATACATCGGCATTGCGTAATGTTTATCGACGTCAATGACAAAAGCAATTATACAGTTGCCCAAGTCTTGTTTATCAGAATGGTTTATTAGCACGCAGCAGCACAAAACAGCAAAAAAGAAAACAAAATCGTAGGGTTATTCTATGCAGTCCAACTATAAGGAGCAGGAAATCACTGATATATGTTACACAAAATTTCTGGGACAAAAAAAAGATAAAAAAAGAGGTCGCTTCAGCTATGGTGACATCGCTGAATATCACGTCCCTCGGCGCCCATTAGACACATCTTTTAGAGGGACACTAACACACCCCAAATTCTTTTTTTTTTCGCCAGGCGATTATTATAGTGTCAGAAAACTACACAATCAATATTTTCCTACAGCGTCACAGATATTTTTATTATTGAAGTCAAAACACGCAACTGCTCAAAACCGAAACCGAAGCTGAACTGAGGAGGAAGAAGAAATATAGATGAGAAAGTTACCGGAAGGCACGTGGATGTGCAACTTAGTTTTTTTTCGAACAACGTGTTTGCGCTCTTTCAGAAGCCTCAAAAAATGAGCATCATATTTGTGTTAACTTTTTGTTTGAGTAAGTGCCTTCGATAACCATGACTTTGATTATCTTTGGTGGTTGTGTCTAAACCATTGAAGACGGCACGTGACAACGAAGAAGAGAGTGAGCGGGAATCAAACCGGTCAGTTCTCGATGGGCGGTTTTCGGCTGGAAAGAAAATGAATTTCGAGCCGCAAATTGTGTTCAGGGTAGTTGGGCTCTTATATGTCATGTAGAAATAATAAAAAAAAAAACCTTGGCCACCTTAAATACCCTGTCAGTGTCCATCTAACTACAATTCATATTCCCTAAACGGGGAGTTCACTATAAACGAAAATGTTATACGGAAATGCGTGAATGAATAACAAAGAGAGCCCACATAATAGCCACGGCACTGGTCACACCTTCTTCAAGTTGGTTGCGTTCAGAAAGGCACTCAACGTCAGGGGATGCTTTGCTGGCATTTTGAGAGGTCATCCTGCTCGCAAGTCATCCTGCTCGCTTAGAGACAGCGTTCGCGAGAGCAATAAGTGACGGACTGACGACCAAAAGAAAAGAAATAAAAAATGAAAAAAACCTTGACGTTTTAATGTGGAGGGGGTCAAATGTACAAAAAAAGAAGTGTCTTCTTCTTGTCTCTCCTTTTCATTTTTCTTCTATTTCTTATTTTCTTGACAGTGAAGTCTGTATTGTTGTCGTGGGTCGTTTCCCGTTCTGCGGTACGCCTCAGTGTGGCAATCTTTACCTAAGTAAAACCACTCCTTTTGTTCGTGGATTTTTGGTGGAAACTCTAGTAAACAAAAGGCGCCTTGGGGAAGCCGAGGGGAAAACTTTCATTGTATAAACTTTGGGGTGAACTATGAATCACAATCGGCACAAAAGCGATGTTTTCACGAGTTCAATCCAAATCACCGTAGCTTATCGGAGCTAGCAACAGGATTTGGTTGCTCGAAAAAATGTTCACGTTTGCTCGTGTAACGCCCATGCCACTTCATACCACAAACCGA
>JABSTQ010006247.1:0-22657 GCA_013358835.2 Ixodes persulcatus | reverse complement strand
TCACCAACATGCTCAGCAACTTTTGTACAGGAGGGTCTGAACATAAATTATATTTAATAAGATAGCTAATAAATCTATGTTAATTAACCTGCTTGGAGCATTTCAAAATATCATGACTTGTTGAATGGGACCATGAATGATACTGCACTGAATTGACGCATGTAACACGCACCAAATTATTTTTTTCTTCAGGTTTTGGCACAAGTTAGCTGAAACATCCTGGATACACACACACAATTATGGTTACCGCATTTACTCGCATATAGGTTGATGCCTTTATTGTAGCGTTAGCTACACTGGCCGAGGTTGAGCAGTTTCGCGTGGCCCTCATAATGAGCCGTGCTCATTATGCGGGGCGCGCAGCGGCAGCAGCGGAGCTCCGCATAATGAGCACGGCTCGCATAATGAGCCGCCGCCGCGCTTGCCTCGCCGGTCTGCGCATTCCAGAGGAGTGATGTCATAGTTGCGGCAGACGCACTGGCGCCGCCGCGTGCCCAGCTGTGCGCCTCCGTTGCACAGTAGCTAAGTCTGACGCCACACCGGAGCCACTTGATAGCGCCTCTCATTTTGTGCGCATAAGCTCACGCTACGTATATCCTGGCATAGCCGAGCTAAGCCACCGCAATTTTATTAAACTTTCGAGAATAAAAAAATGAATTCATATATAAGTCAACTTTTTTTTCTTTTAAAAGAAAGGAAGGTTTGGGCAAAAAAAAAGGAAAGAAACCTTTATTTACAGCACTCTCGGCTAAATCACAGCACGATGCCAAAAGCTTCATCATCGTCAGAACCTCCGGACATGTCATCGTCGTCGGAAGCTTCTTCAGCTTCGTCAACATCCTCACAAATTCGCAACAATACCTCACTGACACCGTTGCAAAATGGCGACAAGAAACGAAAGGAGGTGGAGAAGGGCGAAGCGACGAAAGATTAAATATAATGAAGTGGACACTGCTGTGAGCCGCTGCTAGCCGCCGCAAGCAACGGCAATACCGCGAGCCGCCGTGAGCAACAGGAGAAACCTCTGTACTTTCTTTTGCTGTGCGTCACAAGGGGCACGTGTGAGCGGCGCCAACCGCAGCAGCCGTGGACAGGCGTGAAACCCGACGCCGAAGGATGCAGGCGGGCGGCGGCCCGCCGGCTGCTGCTGTTTCAGTTGTTTTCATGCACCAAAAGCTTTCTGAACCAAGAAACAGAGCGGCGCTACAGCGACGCCTGCTCGGTGATTTGTAGCTTCATGCGCTCGTAGGGTCGTGAAATTTGGTCATGAAATGTAGGTCGAAATTCTCTAATCAAGATTGTAAGTCAACCAGTAATTTTGACATTTCCAAAAAAAAAGGTTGACTTATATTCGAATAGAGTACTCCTTAAATTCCATCTTCCGTGCTCGTCCGGCTAAGCTCTTAAAGTTGTATTTAAAAAAGAAATGTGCAGAATCAAACGTCATGGATGCACTGAAAGCAAGTCACTAGGCCTGGCTACCCAGTATACAATAGTCACAAGATGGCTCCCTTAGAGGTTGCACGCAGTTGCCCGTAACGCGGAACTAACCCCTGTGGAGCGCAAGTTCGTCTGCTTCTTGCACAGGGGCTGCGATATCAGAACGCCGCAATCTTATTGGCCAATTGGAAAAAATAGTGGGTACACCTCAAAGGCAACAAATCACTAAATCTAGCCACCATCCTTTCAATCAAAGCCAATCAGAGCTCTGCGTCATCCTGACATCACTGCAACTCCTCCACAAGAAGCAGACGACTTGATGAGGCGAGTGAACAAGCGGAGCATCCCGCACCTGATCGACGTGCTGCTTGTGTCCGGAGCAGGCAAGGACGTTCACGAGCCCGAGGTAATGATCGTCCAATAGGAAGACTTCGTTCCGCTCCAGTTCTTGCAGCACCTTGTTCATGGACTCTGCGTCCCCACGCTCTGCGTGACCGCGCAGCAGGGCGAAGTAAGTGTCCGCCGTCGGCTCCAGGTGGGCGTTTCTGTCGGGCACAAACATTCCTCCGTGTAAGGCATTTTCTTGCGGGGAACACGCTCAACAATTCAGATTCGAGTTGACGCTTAGCGGTAGAAAGAATCTGACACGGTGAAGTCCACGAGGTGGGGAAGAGATTTACGCAAGAATAAATTGACCTCCACCCGAGATGGAGCGCAACTCGCTGAGTGACTGGTGGCTGCTGAGAAAAATGTGCTTCGTTTCATTGAATTATTAATCACGTCCGATCTCACCCTTGCGGTGGTTATAATCAAAACTGGTGGCAACTGTTAACATCTATTTGCATTGTTGATGACTAGCTTCTGGTTCGCTCGGTTGTTGGAGCACTCCGAGAGTCTTGGGGAGGTCCCGGGATGGAATCCCAGACGAGACGGATTTCTTCCCTGGTAGAGGGTGCAAGTTGCACTCCATTTCAGGTGGGAGTTTATCTATCAGAAACGTGTAGTGGGCAACCCCGAAAAGGTAGCAACGAAGTGTCGTTGCCAAAAGATGTTTCGTGGTGCTCAAAAATAACCGACATTCCTCGTTTTTGGGGGTGCACCCCTAATAAGATCCGAGAAGCCCCCCGAACTGGCTTCATCGAAATAAAAAAAAAAAAAACAACGAAAAAACCCAGAATTGAAGCTGGCCTTGTAGAACCCTGGAAAAAGCTTCCAAAATTGAAGGGGAAGACAAAATCCCCGAAAACTTGAAAACCTCAATGTAATTACGGTGCATGGAACGCATCTCCGACTCGTGTGTTTGGCGCCCCATTTCGCCCACGCATCGAAAGCGGTCCCCAACGACGTCGTCAGGTAGAAGTCGAGAGACCAGTTAAAGTCGAGTCGAGAGACCAGAGACAGCTAAAACAAAAGAAGTCCAGCTGCTGGAGGAATGCAAGGCTAGGAAAAAATTCAGGTTTGGAGCACAATGCTAAACTTAAAGGACAACCCGGCCAATATTTTTTCATTTGAGATAACGACTGTTTTCAGCTAAACCAGTGTCCCCGAATTGCAAGGTACAACTTTTTCTCTCGACATAGCGTGTCGTTTTATAAATACCACGGCTCAAAGTTTGGTTTTGGGCGTCTATGGCAAAACCGAAACTTTCAGCAAGAGGGATGGCAACACTGATTCATCAGCCGTACGCCCACGACGTGACATCACCGTGGTGCTGCGGTACACAATACAACCAATCGACCATAGTTCCACCGCGACGTGACGTCACATGGGTGCTGCGCCATTGTTCCTCGACTAAAAGCTAACCAGCTTGCTGCCCGCTAACGAGCTGCTGGTCGCATCTTTAAAACAAGTTTTAGTGGAGTATGCGGCTTCTCCAACGTAAAAGTTTGGCTGTGATCATATTTCGTGCCACTAAAGCGATACCAGTCAGTTATTTTCGTTTCCTTTTCGACCAGAGTCGCTTCTTAAGTTGACCCTGAAGAACAAACTGACCAAATACAAGCTATTGCATGTAACATAACTCCAGCGGGTTAAGATCGCAGGTCAATCTCGAATGCAATGCTGCCAAACAAATGCTGGCGCAGTAAGTAAGGTCTAATTCGCGTACGAGTTTTATTTGGACAGTTTGGGACTAGATGCTACTCATTACAATTTTTTGTTTGTTTACTGTAGAAACTGCAACTACTTCCTCAGTAAACGGTAGAAGATCTGAGTAAGACACCCAAAGGTTAACAGAATGCCAGGACTCACCTCATCACGTCCAGGATGTTCTTTGCATTCTCCATGTCACTGCGAGTCAAAAGCAGAATGAGCATCCGGCCAGAGGTACTCCCGCAAGTACAAACTGCACTGAGACTTTGTATAACGATAGCCCGTTGCAACTTAAAAAGATAGGGCGAGGGTAAGGCGGGTTGGGGAGGAGGAAGCAGACGGAACGCTAAAGAGAAAAGGAGGTTTCCCCTCTCTTCTCCAGCATTCCGTCTGCTTCCTCCTCCCCAACCCATCTTACCCCTGCCCTATCTTCTTAAGTTGCAACGGACTAGGACTACACTGCAGTTTTTTTCTCACTTGAAGCAAAATGCAGAATTATAACATGAACTAAAAACAAAGCTCAGTCTTCTTTTAAATGTGTGCACGAGTCCATCTAAAAAAATAGTGTGCCTCCCTTAGTGCGATGCAGAGATGTGGCATCCTCAACACCGTAAATGTGACTGTCAATTCCCCTCAGCGCATTCATAACGTGGAAAAAACAAACTCTATGATGCTAAAGCAGCTGGTCATAAATCTTAATAGTGGAAGTTTTCATATACAGTAAACTTTCGTTAGTTCGACCTCGGTTAATTCGACTTTTCGTTTAATTCGATCGTGTTCAAAAGTCCCGGCGAGCGCCCATACATTTCTATGGGAGGAAAAGTTTGATAGTTCGGACTCGGGAAGACTCCGCATCGGATAATTGAGCGGTACCGGGAAACACGGGCCCATTGCTGCGAGGCCGGACGTGCGCAAATATGCGCCTGCTCCTCTACGCCGTTCCGATGGACCATAGCGAATGACACGAGCCAGCGCAACCAATCTGGCGTGGAGTAGCGCAGAGAACATAGCACGTGGTCGGGCGCGCACAAGCCAGCGCGCGCTCTCGAAGCGTTTTTTTCTGTAGCATCATGTGCGTTCCATCTTGCGCACTGGAAAGCCTAAGTTATCTTTTCCTTTTTTTTTTTTTGTTTTTGACGGTTTTGTTGTTTGGTGCCAAAGTCGGCTCGAAGCTTTCTCAGCGAGCGTTCTCAAAGCGCTTCTCTGTAGCTGCGCGTCGGAAAACGCGAATTCCCTTTTCCTTTTCTTTTTTTGTAACTTTTTTGTCGCCGAGCCGACTTTGGCTCCGCCAAAGTCAGCTCGTAAAACTTACTTTTTTGTTTCTTTTTTTTTTTTTTTTGTAGTGAGAGATTTTTTGGGGATGTGACGTTTAGTTACGCTGCTCTCCGAAGCCTGCTTTTGGACACGCGTTTTAAGCGCAGACGGCAGCAGACCATCCGTGAGTACTTTGGACAATAAAAGGAAGTTTAATTTTAACCGTTTTTCTGTCCTTTTTTTTAATTCAATCATTCGGATAATTCGACCAAATTTCAAGGTCCCGTCGAGGTCGAATTAACGAGTTTACTATACTCCTTTAGAAACAAAAGTCGAGCTGAATATGCCAATATTTGCTTTGTTGTTACCTCTTGTGTATTTTTTTTTCTAGCTCAGTGTTTCTTTATTGTGACTGAAATGTAAATGATCCCCCCCTTATGCAATGTTCTCGAATGAGGACCTTTATGAGTAAAAATAAATGAAATAAAAAATGAAATGAAATTCCAACTGATACTTGAAAGATCAGCTTGTTCAGAGAACAAAGGTTTTTCAATTGCATTATTTATAAATAATATAAATAACACAAAAAACTCATAATTATGCATTAATTATTTTTTTCTTCGGGTGAAAAAGTATTTTGTGACATATGTAGGCCTATTCAGGCAGTTGAGACCGAAGCGACAACCTACTTCCCGTCAGCTATGCCGTGCTATGAGTGGACTCACTTTGCTCTTGTGTGGCCCATGACCAGCGAGTTGAACACCTTCTCGTTGATCGGGAGGTCCTGACTCTTCATGTGCTCCAGGATCTTGCTGCAGGACGACACAAACCGTCAACGACGTGTGCAAAGAAACAACAGCACTCTGCAGGCTGAAACTAAATAGACAAGGAGCACTTCTAGAAGACACGGAGCGCTGAAATGCACAGTCAACGACATTTCCCGCTCTCCTCTCACGACTAAAAGGCTGCCATCGAAGCTACTTCGGTCACTGACAGGATAAAAATGGCAGGGCCAGGGCTTCAAGGGACACCGAGGTGTCATTGAAGGTAACAAGCTCGTGCTGGAGGCAGCACTACTAAAAGACCTCTTTGCTGTTTTTAACACAAAATGTGTTATGTGGCTGGCACCTAACCATATCCGGTTCGATGCAAGCAACGGAAGTTGACAGGCCAACTGCCAGCCGAACACCGACGTAGCGCTAGTCTCCTCACCGATTGGACACCAGTGCCAGTCGAACCTCTTCCTCGAATGCCTTCGTGTTACTCTAAATGTTTGGCATTAACCGGTGTGAGTAAACCGTGGTGAAGTACTTGCACTGCATTTGAGCAAACTGTGTTGCATGGTATTCGGCTAATGACTTTGTATACCACCTGCTGAGTTACCCAAGCACCGACAAGCCTGCCGCAGGTGTAGTTGCGCACGCTGCATGCGCTTGCATCTGTAGAAGTAACTGTAGAAGTAGAAGCAAAGATCCCAAACAAAGAGCCCTTGCACTTCGTTTGTGAATTTCCTCATTTCAGTTCTTCACTTCGAATCTTCTATGCAGACGAGGTGAGAGCGTGCAGCACGTGTACCTACGTTCTCAGCATTCTCCTTGATGCTATGGTAATTCAGCAGAAGGTTCAGTAAGGGAGAGATGGCACCGAGAAGCAAAGCTTGCTTCACGATTTGAGGAAAAGCAACATGAATACCTTTAATTGGGAAAGTTTCCTAACACAAATGCTGCTGAGATTTGCTTCCCTGTCTCACTAAAGTCAAAAGAAGAAAAAAAAAATGACCGCATCTCCACGTGGTCAATGATGTTGATTGGGGCGAAGCTCTGGTGGTGCTGATACTGATTTTATTGTTCATAGGTAGTGCTGAGGGTGCTGATTTTTTTTTACTGCTCATAGGCAGTGCTGAGTTCCGGGTTGCGTTTCGACTTCATTATTACTGCTTTATGGTCGGTGAAATGTAGAGCCATGCATGCAAAGTTTAACGCGATTATGTACGCATTTGACCGCAGCGCCCTCTCCTGTATAGACGTTGAGCGGCTACATGCAACGTTTCATCCATGACATCCCCAGCTCTTGAGTTACTACCACATCTGAGAGCCCCCTAGTCGTCCCGCAGTCGTGGCCGAGTGGTTAAGGCGATGGTCTAGAAATCCATTGGGGTCTCCCTGGACAGGTTTGAATCCTGTCGACTGCGCAAACATTTTTTTCTTTTTTGTCAGCACGGACGCCGGACGGACGGACAAGGCTAGACCCTAAGGAGCTTCGCCCCTAAAAAGAGAAACATTGTTGCTTTTTCACCCACCTTGCCCCAGAAATGTCTCCTTCCTGGCAAAATCTGTGGATGAGACGCTGGTATGTCACCTGCAAAACACACACAAAAAAAAACACTGATGTATAGTTTTATTGTTACATACTTTGTGTATCTAGCAAGTGCCTGCCTCAAGTGCCAAAAAACCTACCGAAATCCCACAACTAACTAGCGATGAAGCCAAGTAACAATGACAAACTGGCAGGCAGCATGTTGGTCCGACAGCTCTATAACAAGGGTGCAATACTGGCAAACGATTGGCAATAATGGCATGTCGGCGGCAGTCTCAAAATGTTTTTAAAAATATAAACTTTTCGAAAGCATTAGTAAAGCACCTTAGAGCCTACACATTCTCAAACAGATTATCACCAGCAAAAGAGCACAGAAAGAGTTAATTAATGTTCTGTTACCTGTTGTACAACAGTTTACGGCAGTAACGGCCCGACATTGGCACGCGACCAGCAATAAGAAGTATTCACTGGGCGCCATATCTGTGGGTGCTGTCTAGAGCGCATGCTCATAACGAGCCCACATTAATTGGCTGCTAAGACCGGCAATCTTGAGGGTGCGGAATGCACGTTACAAAAGAACTGTGGAAGCTCGCCATCAGCACGCGCTCAGCAGCCGCGCACACAGCTATGGCCGCCAGTGAATACTTCCTATAATGGCATGACGACTCCAGCCTTGATTAAACTGTTCGAGCTATGAACTGTTGGAGAGCATTTGCTAAGCACTTTAATGTGTCCACATTCTGGAATGGTTTACAATTGGCAAAAGCACCTAAGAAACATGTTCTATCATTTGTAGCAGCTTAAGACACCATAGACACAGAGAACTAAGGCCATGCAAAGTGTGGCCGATTACGTTTAGTCTTCTAGCTTTGTGGCTGGTTCCTTGGCATTTTCATGGGTTAATGGCACAACCTTATTGCATGCAAAGCAATAATAGGATGTTCAGGACTCGCCAAAGCCCGGCGTTTTTTAAGCTGGCGGGTGACTGTAACGGCCCGTGATATAGGCAATAAATCAGTGGTAAGGGCTCGACAACGGCAGCCTCAAAGGAACCGTTCATGTCATGAACTGTTTGAGAGCACTGGTTTAATTTAGAAGAGAGCTCCAGCGAAATTTTGATAATCATCGATTGGCCTCAAAATTAGTTCAACACATTACCAGAAACATCTGCATTAGAAACCCAAAATACAGGTCAAGGCTTTTTTTTTATATAGATTTATTGAAGTTTTTTAAATTTAGTTCAAGAGGCTCTAGTGGCAACACTGAAAAGCATGGAGCAATTTATAGGCAGTACAGCTTGTTGTTTCCTGACAAGTTACGACTAGTTTGATGGCGTGAAATGAATGCTGGTTAAGCTCGCGCCGGAAAAAACAAAAGGCACAAACAAAATACAGTGTTTTTTGGGCTGCCTGCTTGACTTGCAAGTTGTGCATGCGACGTCACCCCACTGGAGAGCGGGTGAAAATTTCAATGTTGCTTTTGGCATCACCTTTCTTTTCCGTTTTCCTCGATTAGCTATATTGAATTTAGGGACAATAAATAGCGCGACAGAAAGAGTGAAGCTTGGGTATTCCGAAAATATGCTCAGTTTGGGTGGCTCAAGGAGCCAACAGAGCTCCCCTTTGACATGGGTGGATGAATAACAGCGGCTGTACCCCTTTACAACGGGCAGTAGCTTGCGCCACCTAGCCTAAAATCGCAATCTCGAATTGTTGCTAATGTTCAGTGATTCATTCTAACGTCAGTTTCTGGCAGTTCGGCCTTGTTTTCCCTTCTTCGGCCACACTGACCCTGTTGGCCTGGATGCCCGCCTTCTCCATGGTTGCCAGGAACTCCGTCGGCGAGAACTTGAGCTCATTTTCCAGGTACACCTGAAGCAGGGCGTTGTAGTGGCTCACGTCCATCGGGCACTCTGGATTAAAGAGAAGAAAAACCCAATAAAAAAACCTTGTTTTTTGTTACGCGTGTAGTTTGTTGCGAGGCAGAACGAGGCTCCTCCCACAAAGCTCTGTGGTTGCCGCGATTGAAGGTTTCCTTCTCTCCAGCATTCACTCTGCTAAAGGGAGGAGGGCCTTGTAGAAGGAACTTGTCCTGTTTCTCATGTTGCAACAAACTATACTCATGAACGCTTTCTAGAGCTGCGATACTCCGATGAAACAAATTGCAAGGTTCCCATAAAAAAGACAGAAAAGCTTTAATGGACTTCCTAGCGTTTTCGATGGAATGCCAAGGCTTCTTCAGGTGCCCAGAGACCATGGAATCTCGTTGCCCTAAGGGCATCTTTGCTTTTTGCCATCGAGGGGGCATTCTATAGTGCAACGACCAAAAGGACTGTTTTTTGAAGCAGTATACTTGAATACTAACTTCAACTTTTAATTGGGAAGACTTCGTTATGAGGTATGCCAGCTTTCATTTCATTGGACTTGGCGTGCACGGAGATGTGGCAGTTGGAAAAGGGAGAAATTTCGCATCAAGCCCGTTGGCATATAAATAATAATTTATTTTGCCCCAAGTGCCCTAGTATCCCGCGCAGAACTTTTAGAGGGTAACATTTATAAGCTTTTGGTTCTAATAAAACAAACTGAGGAGCTTTCTTTATGTGTAAACAAACAGCCATTTAACAACACAACATGAGTGACGCCTCTTATTGTTTTTGCACTTCCAGAGCAAGTCCGCTAGGGTAGCCAAAAATGCGGCTCCCCTCGAGATAAATTTCTCAATCATGCCATAGATTTTCTGATCAATGAAGGTAGCAGGGTTCATACAGGTTTTGAAGACAAAAATTCAAGGGTTTTGAAGGACTTGCAAGGCCCTGTAAAGACATGTTCAAGAAAACTGTACGGTGTTGCACCTGGCAGTTTTATAATAGCACAACTTCTTTAACAAACTGCAGATATTTTATTACCTACTCGTGCATTGTTCAGGTCCTACAACTCCTAGGACTGTGTTGACCAATCGCTCATGTACGCGTGGTGGCCGGTTACTAACGAAACTATCCAACCCCGTCTTCACATTCCCTACGTGTTTCACGCTTCTGATACGGCCTTTTGTTTTGCGACAACTCTCCCACAGTCAAGATACTGAATGTTTTTCAGCAGACCTTACATTTCACTCGAGACGAGTTCATTGGATCGGCAGACCGTATTCGTCAATGTTAAGACAGGACCATTGGAAGTCGCAGTTCTTGTGCATCGCACGTTTGAAGACAACAATAGACTTCAATGGACATTGTCTGAAATGGGGAAGACAACTTCCCCATTTCAGACAATGGTTTGCCAAACCATTGTCTGAAATGGGGAAAAGAAATTTCTCCTCGCCTATGGCCTTTCCCTCTCAAAAGTTCTTTCCCCTCGCTTCAATTGGAGCGGGCGTGACACGTGACTGTTGCCTTCCCAAGATCCCATGCGATTTGGCAGTCTGCTAGAAATCAACGCCATCACTGGGCGAGGCGTAGCGGTGGCTCCGTTGCTTAAACCCAACCGTTGTTGTTTTTTTTTTTTTTTTTTTTTACCATTACATTGGCAGCAACTTGATGCCATCATGTTGCGCTGTGGAATGCACAAAGAGCATTGCGAAAAGGAAAAAGCTTTTTGCTGTTCCGACGAGAAAAGAAAATCGTCACCAACGAAGACAATGGCTCCATTGGATCGGTCGGTAAAGTTTCGACAGCCTCCGAGAGAGACTTTGCAAGGTAAGTCACTTTAAAACTGGATCGTACCACCTGTTTCTTTTGGTCTCGCCGATGAAGATCGCCTAGTACGAGCATGAGATGAGATAAACACGGAACAAAATTACCGCATGAAAAACTTTGACACGTCTTTTCCCACGTATTTGATAACGAAAACTGACCCCTCGCTTGCTCTTAGCTCGCTTGCATTGAGTCGGCCAAGTTGAGAATGATTCGTGAGACTGAGGTGCCACTAAAATAAAGAGGGTTGTAGTGTTACCATGAGCATATTGCATCAGTGAAAGGAGAGTCACCAACAATCGAGCAACTTGCGCTTTTATTGTGCAACATATTTCCGCAATCGGCAACAAACACGGAACTAAATTACTGGCACGAAGAACTTAGACACGTCTTTTCGCGCATATTTGATCATAGAAATTGACTCGCCACTCTTAGCTCGCCTGGATTGAGTCGGCCGAGTTGAGAACGATGCGTGAGAAACTGGGGTGCCACTAAAATAAAAAGCGTTGTAGTGTTACCGCGAGCATATTGCGTCAGTGAAAGGAGAGTCACCAACGATCGAGCACCTTGCGATTTTGTTTGTGCAACATATTTCCGCGATTGGTGCTTCACAAATGGCAACTAAAAATATGTGATGCTGCATTTATTTTTCAGGATCACTTCATGAATGATCAGTTTGAACCAGTGATCTTGGCAAAGACTGGCCTCAAGAAACTCAAGCCATATGCAGCTCTGCTTCCATTTTTTCACACCGACCTCTTCCGAATGTGCAATATTTTGCCTTGCAGCAAAAAATATTTTCTTGTCTTCATCTTTGTATGTGATTTGTCTTCTGTGATTAATAAAACATAAGTTATTGAAAATAAAAAAAAAAGAAATTGCTCGTCTTTTGAAGGCTTTCTCTCTGTCCTCATATTGTAACTCACGCAGAAAGGTACGCCCACAGATGTGCGGCAAAGCTTATACGCTTTGGGAGTGAACTCAAGGGTGTGCCTTGCGCGTGAGGACGTCAAAACACTAATATATGGGATAAATGAGAAATGCGCTGGCAAGGCAACCGAGCATGCGCTATTTTTCATTTTAACAGAGGGGATACGAGTGTATTTGATATTTAGTTATATGTACAAGGCGTGTAAATAGCAGACGTCGCATATTCCTTCGCGCCCATGTGCACAGTTGCAGGTAGTATTTGACGTTTCTAAAATGTGTATGAAGTAAACCAAGCTGCTGGATTGACGAAACGATCGGTGATGCTAAAAATTACCGAAAAGTCCTGGTTTTGCATGCGTAATGGTGTCTTTTATTTGCCTGCAGATTCTCCAAATGCACTTCGTTCAAGATACTAAAAAGCTTTAGTAGAGCGTACGCTAAGGATTGCGAGCCTTGCGGGCGCGTGCCCAATTAATGCTCAAAGCGACAGCACGAGCTCACGCTACCAACGCAGTCCTTGCCCACGAAACTCTATTTAGACGCACGGAGAGGTGCATTCCAACGTGTGTCTGCTCTCAGCTTTTGCTGCGATAAACGGGTAAACAAAATATATTTTCGCAGTGCATGCCGATGTCCCAAAATACTCAACTACATTTATTATTTTTTTTTTTTTAAATCGTTTGCGTTTAGCGGAACTGGAGAAAGCTTGTCTTCACGCCCAAGCGATTCCAACCCTGCTCGCGCTATTATATTTGCCAATAGGGACGTCTCCAATAAAGGTGCAGAAACGCTAGTTTCTTCACATTAAGGGGGTACACTGGCTAGAGATTGAACTTCTGAACTACTCAAGTGGTCGAAATGAAATTTGCAGGGGAGATTTAACGTCGGATGTAGGTGTACTGTGCAAACTTTCAGCTCCCTAAGACAACTTTACATTCCTGTATAAGATGATGTGTCACTCTTCATTAAGAAATCTATGATACGCAAATGAAGCTATTAACCACCATTTAGACTACTTGAATATGTAGTGGGGGATGTGGGACATCGGGCTATCTAGTTTTTATAACTCAAATGTAAATATTTCAGAAAGAGTTATTACCTCAAAATAAGAGGTGCATTCCTGCCGTGTGTCATTTTTTGAAAACATAGTAAATTTCAGTTCAGAAACATCTTGATTGGGGTATCAAAATACTTTTACCTTCGAACAAAAGATTCCTTCGTATAAAATTTGTAGCCAAAATTGGAACTGAGAAAAAAGCATTCAATTATTGAACTCCTTTACTCTGTTACTGCCTCATAATGTGTTGAGAATATTTTATATCAACATAACTATTTGGCATATGGTTATCAAATTTAGTGTAAGGGTGTATAATTAATTAAGGGGGGACACTACCCAGAAAAAACAATTTCTGCAAAAAAAGTTGATTTTGACAAATGTCATATTTGCATCCACCAACATCCAGAGAGTATTCCCAGAAAGTTTCATTAGTTTTCACTGCATAGTTAATTTTTAATATTTTTTTTTTTTTTCGGTTCACCAATGCTAAAGAAAAGGAAGAGGTTGGAGCACTTTGAATGCATTTTTTCCATACCAGTTTTTGGCAGAAATTTCACTTTAGAAAACTATCGTTTTGTTATTACATAACTTGGATTCACTTTAAGGAGTTTTTCTGGGGTGAAATTTTAAGGGGAACATAACTATGAGCTTGTATTTTTTATTTTTGTCATTTTTCATGCTGAAGAACTAAACTTTTGGACAAAGGATGCAAATCTAAAAAACAGTATTTGTGTTTCTCTGGCTTTTCTGTCATGAAAGATGGTAGAATATAGAAATATAGCTCCATCTGCTCTGAACTGTCCTAAAGAAACGCATGAAAATGACAAATTTATAAGGAATTTCAAAACGATAGTTTTCCTACACAGACACGCCCACTTTCATCTTTGAACATTTGCAATTTTTTTTGTACATCACCCAGGTTAACAAAATTTGGTAGAAATGTTCTCAACGTTAACAGAAACAAGCCCTGTAAATCTAATTTAAATCAAACAAGCAGTTCAAACATTCACTTTTTTGGGTAGTGTCCCCCCTTAATAAAACCGAAAAATTAAAAAAAATGAATTTTTTCAAAAATATTTGAAATTTAGGACTATGTCCCCCCTTAAAGGGGCCCTGCAATCATATTTAAGCGTCTGCCTTTTTTGCGGTTTCCACGTTTCTTGGGGTTCGGGAAAGCCAGCGGGCATGGAGAGAGTAACTAAATATCAGTGCGTCATATTTTAACCGGACGACGCGGAAACCTCCTCTGCCTACGAGGGCGACCCACGTTGCCGCAAGCGCGCGAAATGTGACGTCTTTGGTCCTGGGCTTACTACTGGTCTGAGCCGCTAAAAGCTTTTTTTTAGTCGAGATACAAAATAAAAGTGTCGCGAACCGTTTCAATTATGTATGAAACTAGTTTTTGTTCAGTATTTTAGATCAGAAAGGAAACAAATGCAGTTTGTAAAGTACGGAAACAAGAAATGATCCGTCGACGTACCCGCCACCAAGCGGCGGAAAAAACGGCGCATACTAGAAAGGGCTAGTAGGATGAGGCCCCGACGAACGGCAAGCGTAGAAAAATCCCGGGTGTACGCGGCAGCGCTGTGATCGTATACCGGCTCGAGCATCCGACCGCTTCCGAGCGTTCCGAAGGCCTTCGGCGCGGGCTTGGTTGGCGATTTGGCCATTTGGTGGTATGGCAGCGCGAAGTGGCTCCCGTTCTGAACTGATCTTTACCTCGTGTTTGCTGTCGTTTGTGGCCGATGAAGTGTCCTGCCGAATTAGTCTTTAATCGCGCAGCAAATGCAATGCGAGCCGCCCTGGCCGCCCGCTTCATACAGCCTATCCAAAACATGCTTTAGTGGCGCCCTCTTGAGCCGTCGACACGGAGTGCGGCAGCCGTGAATGCTCGATGAGCCCACTACCCTTCCTCTAGTTCACGGCCACTCAAGCCAGGACCTACGACGTCATGAAGGAGGTTATTTTTTGCTTGTTTTTGTAATTCTAATTTGCCTATAACTTTTAAAATAAAGCGAAATTTGAGAAAAGAAAAGTTTCATTAAGTTACTACGTTCAGTGCGCACAGGTTCGGTGCAAATTAAAAACCAGTAAAAGTCATTGCAGGGCCCCTTTAAGCGGAGACACCCCCTGGGAGGGTCAACTTTTGAACCCTTGGCTTAAAATTAATGAAATTTACAGGGTAGGCTGGTGGTCATGCTGGAGGGTGCATGACAAACTTTCAGGTCTGTCGGTGAAGTGGGAAGGAAATTAGGGCAGCTTCTATCAGCAACACCCCTACATTGTTTAGTTACTCTATCGTCGGAAAACTACAATATTCAAGATTTTTATTCGCTAGATATGTAGCAGAATGCCTAGGAGGTGCGCCTATGGAAAGTTTTTTTGTAAAAAGTAATCGATTTCTATCAATTTTCTCTTCTGCAAAATTGGTCAACTTTTTGGTCTTCTGTGTCTCTGACAAAATGTAAACGAAAAAATTGTCAAGGTGCAGGCGAGCTGGTGTATGTTGATCATGATGTTTTAAAATCCTGAGACTGGGAAGTCTCAGGATTTTAAAACATCATGATCAAAATGTAAACATTTTTTATAAAAGACATCCGTAAAGTGACAAAACTCCATAGGTGCATTCCTTATTAAATTTCAGTCAGGAAAAGTGAAGAACGAGCCTTCCCTGTATTGCCATTACCAAACGATAGATTGACTAAAACGGAATTTATACCAAAAAGTGGAATGGAGAAAAATGTGTTCAAAGTGCTTCAAACCCTACCTTTTCTTTAGCTTTGGTGGACAGAAAATAATTTATAAAAATTTAACTATGCGGTGTAAACTAGTGAAAATTTCTGGGAATACTCTCTGGATGTAGATAGATGTAAATATGTAATTTTTCGAAATCAATGTTTTTTGCAGAATTTTTTTTTCTCTGGGTAGTGTCCCCCCTTAAAAAACAAAACTGTCTTCATATAAAGGAAAAAAAAGAAATCTAGTTTGTTGCAAGCAATAACATGTACGGCCCAACTACCCGCTCGTGCCCGGCACACAGGCGCACGCCTACGCGCGTCTTGTGGGCCTCACTCAGACATGGCGGTGGGGGGCGTGGCGCGGTTGGAGGGCAAGGAGGCATGCCGTCAATGGAAAGGAGGAAAACGTAGGGAGAGGAGGAATTGTGCTACCTTTCAGTATACAGGGGCCTTAGCAGCACCATGCGTCACGTGAAGCATATGCAGACTGAGCTGACCAAACGCAGACAACAAACAGCATGTGGAAGTGCAAGGACCGCAAACCGCGGAGACAAAATGAAAAACCCCCAAGATGACAAACCGGACGAGACCGAACCTACTTCCATCGTTGCCGGGCGCTTAACGAATGTCTGTTAAACGTGTCCTAAATGTTACGCTATAAAATAAAACTTCCACGTCGGAAACTTAAAAATGAAATGTTTTAATATAAATTAGGCATGAGCGAATAGTTGAGTTCCAAGCCAATTCGAAGCAAATGGTAGTTTTGGCCAAATATTTTTTTAATGAAACACTGACTAGCTTCTCCAAGCCTTTTACTACTGCACCCCACTTAAACGAAAACCCAACTGAACTTATGAAGGCTGTTCCCAACCTTGCACTTGCCAGTTTGTAAGCTAAGGTAATTTTAATCTAACTACACTTATGCACCGTGGCATTAGAAAATTCTATGCCCAGACTGGGATGACAAGTAAGCGACACACTTGACATAAAGGTAAACCTACAAAGATGCCCGGTTTTACCTAATCGAGGGGATTTATATAACTTCTTGCTATAAGCGTTCATTCTTTCTTCAATTTCGATTTTGAAAAACGAAATTGACAATCACAAATGACTAATACCCTAGTTACACGGGCGCTTTGAACTGTCGTTGAGTTCAATCAGTTATCGGAGCCAACTGCGATTGAACTGAACTGAACTGAGATGGTGCTACACAGCTCTCTAGAACCCAGATGAAGCTAAAACGAAACTAGTTCTTGTGCCACGGGATCAGTCTAATTGTTTAAGTATTTTACTCGGAGACACACTTTTTATTTATTATAAGCATATCGTACAATATGTTTAACACCTTGTTGCTTTTTAACGGCGTTTACAAGACTACCAAAGCAGATTCAGGGTTAGGTTGTGCATATTTTAAGATAGGTGGCGCAAACTACCGCCCGCTACGATGGGTGCATCCATTACTATTTGTCCATTTATACAGCCGGTCCCGCCGCCATCTTTGCTCGCTTGGTGGCTTGCCGGCTGGCCGGGATTGTTTTAGCGGTAGCTCGGGCACCTAAACCTATTCCTTCCCGGATATTTTGCTGCTACGATTCTTTCTAGACGCCTCCCCCTGCATTCCGAAACAGTAAGTGCCTCGCAAACGATGGTCGGCGGTAGAGGTCCCGCGGAGAGGCGCCATTTTACTTCCGTTGGGGAAGTCCGTTCAGTTGAACTGAGGTAGGGGAATTCAGTTGAACTCAACTGTCATTAGCGGCTCGATGACAGTTGACGCTGTTGTGTAACTCCGGCCAATCGCGATTGAGTCAACTGTCGTTGACTCAATGGCAGTTGAGAGCGCCCGTGTAACTAGGGTGTAACGCACATTCACATACTCTTGGATGATAACAACAATATTCAAAATTCTCTTTTTTAATTTTTTTTTAAACTAATTTTGACATTTAAAAAGTTTTGTTTCTTCCTAAGTACAACAGGCGTGCATGTGCACCATCATGCTTTGAAAGCATGCTTTTCTCCTAAGCATGCAACTGTGATATTTGTACCTTTCTAAGATTGCAGCAAGTTAGCCCTGTTGAGGGCGCTTCATACCGAGCGTCAATGCACTGCGGAGAAGCGACACCCAAGGAAGCAAGCTCCGCGGATGCCGCTTCTCCACAGTGCACCGGAGCTTTTAAGTCTCTTTGAAGTTCCGAAGAACCCATGAAAGCCACAAAATTATAAACTTCTGGACGGGCGATATGATGACGACGTGCACGGCGCCTTGTACTCACTCAGTTCCTGCAGCGTGCTCCAAACGCGATCCACGAGCTGCGTGCGCTGCTCAGGGCTCTCCTCCCTCAGGAAGGAGCCGCAAGACCGCACCAGCAGCAGGCCTTGCGATGATGTCACACTCCCTACAAGAGAAAAGCGAGCAGACGCTTTTGCAAAACCGGCACGCTCGAAAGAACAAAGTTTCTGTGGCCGCTGACAGGATGAAAACAACAGGGCGTCGCTCTGCGACGTTGGATGAGAACGGATGGATGGATGCTGATCGCTGTACCCCTTTTATTGGGTGCTAGCTTACGCCACCTAGCCTAGATGCCTGACCTCTGGCAGTCTTGTTGCCTACAGTCGTGCTTTGGCTGCGCGTGCACGCTTGACGTCGACGAGACGTCAAAAAGCTCATGCTAGAGTCGGGACACCTGAAAGGCCTCCCAGCCGTTTGCATCCTGTCAGAAAGCACCAAGATGATTTACAGCAGGCCCAAAGCCTCGCATTTCGACGTTTGTCTCACCGATCCTCTTGACCTCGGCAAAGACGTCGTCCACGTCTCTCCGCGACACACGGCCGGTCCTCCGCACTTCATTGTCGACGCGGTACAGGATCCGGTCGAGGCTGTGCAGACGACTCTGAAGGGACGACGCGTCTTCTTCTTGGGCGGCCGCAGCGGGTGAAGCAGCCTGGCTTGCCAGTAACCTGCGGATACACGAACGAGTCACTGGTTTGGCCTTTAGCGTACAAACACCAGGGTTCCGCCTTTAGCTTATAAACAAGACCGACCTGAAGTGCGTGGCCGAGACGGCAGCTGATTAAGGAATTGCTTGTGATTTGGGCAATTCCACTGTTGTTCTGAAGGGAGTTAAAGCACTTCACCAGTGCGCGTCGATTCGGTTTGACTGTGTTATTGAGTTTTGTTCATCTCGCAGCGTCATGAAATTGCCAGAATCGCGAGGAGTGCCTTCCCGCCTGCCACCGTCGCGGCCGTGCACTCCGAGTGAATCGTTTATATTGGTGGAGACTGTAGCTCTAGTATGTTCGGCAGACATGGCCTTAAGGCTGACCTCCTCCTCCTCATCCCTCTCCCTGTCGCTCCCTCCTCCTCCCTCCCTCCCTCCCTCCCTCCCCCCCCCCCCCCCAAAAAAAAAAAAAGAAAGGGTGATATAACGACGAGTTAAGGTAATGGTTGAGCAATAAATCGCTCTACAAAAGGCAGAAAACGTGAATGAGACAGAGGTATAGCTATTAGGGAACGTAGGGTGCCACAGGAAATACGAAATGAAAATAAGTAACAATTATTTTACAATGTATTAGGGCGGAGAAGCACCGCAAAAATGATTCTCAAGTTCATTCAAAGATTGCGGACGAGTTGCAATTTTACAACTAGAGCGAGACAGTGCGCGATCGCACAAGCGTCGCGATTCATTTTGCATCGCCGGACTTCGGGCGTGCTCTATAAACCATTTACTCCGTCTTCTGCGCCATGCGGAGTCGGGGAGAGTGGTCTAAAGCATTTCTAAACCTGGGTTCGAATCCTTAAAAAAAATAAAAGGAACAATGTTTCAACGGGTTGCAAGGTCGAAGAGGTTATGTAGATTTCATATGCATCGGCGCGGAGCACATGTTCTAGGAGAGAGGGGCGCCGCGGCGGACTAAGCCTAAGACAAAACGCGAATTCTCTCCTTGGCGCCTTACCGTTTCGAGACCAAGGGCCTTGGCGACTGCTTGCTGCTTGTACACGGAACATAATTTGGCCGGCGACACGACCGAAGACGTCGAAAAACAGCGAGCAGTGCTCAAGAATCTAGAGAGGACCCGAGAAGAGCGCAAAAGAGCGGCCATGCTTGATTTTGGTGCGATGAATGAATGGAGAGATGAATACTACGGCTGATGGCGGCTATTTTCATTAGATTGGTCGGTGGTTTGCGCTACCTAGCCAAATAGTATTTTTATCAATAGATTGCCCCACCAACTTACTTTATTAAAATTCTTAAAAATATTTTATTAATTCTATTAGCTCTACGTTTTAAAAATGGTGTTTCACCGTGAAGACACCGATGACACCAACGAGCTCTTCTTAAAACAGTCGTAACAAAAATATGTTTAAGTTATTATTTTAAGTTTTTTCCCCTAAAATTTCACCTCCCTCATCTAAGGAGAAAACAATCAAAATCGAGCCTAATATATTAATTTGTTTATATTGGCTAAATGTTTTTTTCTCTTCTTTTAATGACTACGACACTGCGGTGCGGGCGGTTCAAGCCTACACAACCGACAAAACAGCTGGGAGAACTCGTCCCGACTCCCGAGAGGATTCGCACGACCAGCCCAGCACGACGGACCCGTGCCGCAGCAATGCGGAGGATGTTGTTCGGCATGGCGGTGCGTGGCCCACATACCGCACAATGGGCGTAAAGTGCCCAACAAACCCCGGCGTTAAATAAGTCCCGCCCGTCCCCTTCGCCGTCCTCAACGCTCACCCGCTGGGCTCGATCACCTTTCACTGTCGCGTAAGTTGGAATTCCCTCAACGTCCCATTAAGAGAGTCGAACGGAACATATTCCGAGCTGGTCCGCTCGCGGTTTCATCACGGGGAGGAATGAAATGTAAATATAATTACCGCCAAGTTGTGTACAAATCGAAACCGCGACACCACGCTTGCGGGCTGAGGAGTTCGAATGGGCATCAAACCCAAATATACACCCACCGCGATCCCTAGAGCGTGGTTTAGCGTACGCAAGGTATTTTTTTGACGTAGAGACGACACTGCCTTTGCAGGCTTGACCCAGCAGAAGTTTCGGGACGAGCCTCAAAAGATAACCGCAAGCTTATTGCCCCCTGTTTTTAGAGTTGGCACGTATTAAACGTGGATTTCCCATTCTCTTCCGCATACCCGGTCTGTCGCTCGAACGAGTTGTTTATTTGAGTCGTTGTCGAACCAGAAAATAATACATGGATCGCATATGTGATGCCGCGGTGTTGGGTTTGGCAAGTATATCGGCGTAAAAATAAGCCGCAGGTGGCAAGGCTCGGGGTCCGCGTAATCCAACATCATGCCGTCGAAAGCCACGTCAGTATAATCTAATACGCGACACACTATCAAGAAAGCGCGCAATACTCTAATCTTGTAATGAGCTTTATCTCGGGATCCCACCAGTCGGATATCGCGCGCGACCCCCCCCCAAAAAAAAAACAAAAAAAAAAAAAGAAACACTTTCCTACTAAAACTCCCCAAACTATTCGCAAAAAAAAAAAAAAAAAAAAAAAAACGATTTAGAGTAGCTGCGACGCCACCTCGCGGCAAAGACGTGTATTTTAGAAACAGGCAGCTTGAGCCTGTTCGAAGTGTGTGCGTAAAACGCCGCAGCCTGGTGGCGGGAACATGAGACAGAGGAACTGGGGGGGTGTGGGGGGATTGTATAGGTACGCCGGACGGAAATTTCGGCCTCTTCGGTGCGGTTCACGCATTTGTGCTCTTCTGTAATTGCCTACGAGGGAATGCAGTGCACACTAGCACCATCTATCGGCTAGCCCTGGCATGCTTCTGATCCGCGAACATACTTCGATAATGTTTTCACATTATTCTTTTGCCGTGGGCTCGAAGTAAGTCGGACAATGTTACGAGAGACCATTTCTCGTGGATAGTGCAGAGATTTGATCCCGCAAATACTGCGTTACGTGCGGATCGGAATTCTTCTAGGGCTTCCCGATCGGTGGTGCCATTGTGTTCCTCGTCGTAAGCGGTTACATGCGAGTGCACACTCAAGTGCAAGTGTGCAAACCAGCCCTTGGTGCTTTTGCTTTCAGCATGGCCATGAGCGTGGGCAAGCTGATCGCGTGCGTGCTGGTCATGTGGCTGCTGGTCGTGCTGATGATCAGCGGGCCGCTGTTCCACAGCGGGGAGCCCGACGAACAGGTGCTGGCGAGGCTGACGCGGGCAGTCGCCGAGCTCGAGTCGCTCAAGCAGCAGAACGAGGAGCTGCGTGCCCTCCTCAATTCCATCAAGTCAGTCTTGTTTCCCTCTCTGCTACAATTGCACCCTAACCAACATTACGAAACTTGACGCGGAAGGAGAAAAAGAAAAAAGATGAGCTACGTACAAGTCTCTAGGCGCAGCTGTGACTGTTTCGTCGAGACACGTCGCCTAACATGTCTGCAGTAAGAGCAAGGGACCAGCAGAGAGGTGCTTGGAAATAAAGAAAATGACTCACCCATTCATAAAAGTTTCACAAAACATAACCCAACACGAGAGACAATGCAAAAAAAAAAAAAAATTCTGCAACGGGTTTTATTGTATGGTTCTTTCCCGCTTTTGGGTTGTTCTTTCCTTTGTTGGGTTTTATTAGAACTTGAGACAGGTCTTAAAGCTAGGGGCGTGCGAATGATGCAAGTACTGTTCCGAGTTGAATTACACAGTGTCATCCCTGCCTTCGAGACCGTAAAGCAGAGATGGTACATCGTGACTTTCCGTCGTGCTGCAAAGGCTAACAACAATGCAGCGTCCAGGCATGTATCCAGGGGGGAGGCCCATGGGGCCCGGGCCCCCCCCCGAAATCTTCCATTTTGCTGGGACCTCCTTTCCCCCCTCCCCCTCATACAGCATTTTGTCATGAGCGGGCCCCCCCGAAACAAAATCCTGGCTACGTGCCTGGCAGCGTCACTTGGTTCAAACTGCTATTTTTCACACCCCTACAATCACTTGCGGGACGAGGACAGGTAGGCGTGTCTTTTGTATGCCTGACCTCGGCACACGCTCGTCGGCTTTTCGTCGTTGAAGGACAGCTAAAGGACATTTTTCCGTTCTTGCCCCGTCTGTCTTTATAGGTGAATCTCGAGACGTCTCCACCAGCTCGCCTATTAGCGACGTGTGCAAACAAAGCGTCGCCG